>CAEGAF010111923.1:0-13874 GCA_903067075.1 Micropoecilia bifurca
ACACACACTCACACCTAGGGACAATTTAGACAGACCAATTAACCTAACAGTCATGTTTTTGGACTGTGGGAGGAAACTGGAGAACCTGGAGAAAACCCACGCATGCACAGGGAGAACATGCAAACTCCATGCAGAAAGGCCAGGGCTGGGAATTGAACCCAGAACCTTCTTGTTGCAAGGCAACAGCTCTACCAACTGCGCCACTGTGCAGCCCTGCCTTATATGGTTTCTGTTGCAGAATTTCTTGCTAAGCCTACAGCAGTGGATTAAAAAGACAGGTTAATTGATGAGGTTTTGTTTTTCTTTCTAGGTAAGAAAGTAACTTTTATAACTGAAAATATCCATATTTCATAAAGACATTTTTGAGCAAATGAGAAGACTTTTTGTTCAGGTTCAGTTTAGTTTGTACAGTTTTCTCATCAATAAAGAAAAAAAGAAGAAACACTATTTGAAGACTGCATTTTGTAGTTACCCTGTGTCTTTCACGGCATTTAAATGCAATCTGAAACATGCAAGTGTGGGCCAGAGAAAAAAGGCAGAAAGATCTGTAAAGGATGAGAGCTTTTTCACCAGTGTTGTCTTATGCCTCCAAATGGTGAAGTGAGTGTATAACTGTGACAAAAAGAGCTGTAAATTTAGGGTTGAAAATGATTACGCCGTACTGAGGTCCCATGGTGTTCAAGCACACGGTACAAGTTGACCACCATGAAATAATGTCTGCAACATTATACTTCCACAGTCATTTATTTCCCTTAATTAGGCAGATTCTGTATGTCTCCACACGGATTTGAGATCAGTTTTAACTTTTAGCTGTCTGAAGTCTGATTAATTCGCAGCTCCGAGTAAAAAAGAAAGAGTAGAATGTATTACAGGGCAGAGTGCGAATGACTGAGGAAAAAATATGAGTTAGACAAAAATGATCAGTGGTAAGGTAGTCATTTGAAGGAAAGAACCTTTTATTAATGATGGTTTTAGACAGCCTATAATGATCTTTTCTCAGCTGCAAAAGGCAGTGGTTGATATAATGGAAACTCATTTTGGCATGGCTTTTTTCTGCAAAAATAAAAGACATTTTTGTATCAACGCATGTTAAAAAGAAACCATGTTATTAAACACTCGTGAGAAATCTAAAAATGCCTATCAGATTCAGTCTTTCCATTCACAACCGGTGCCGCTCAATACATTTTGTAAAGGGTGCTGAGTTGGAGCACAATGAGGGGCGGCGTTTTGAGAGAAAAGGACAATGCCGCGAACAAAACTGACTTACAAAGTAGAGTGGCAGCGAAATTCAAGATCCCACCAACCCCTCTATTGTGGAGAAGATTCATTAAGTCATGTCCATTTTCACAAAGAACACAACACAAAGACCGCTGTGTGAGGCTGTGAGGAACAGCACAGAATGAGGATCAGACGCTGCCTCGGTGTTGCATGATAAGAATTGGTAATATAGAAATGATTTGATCTTTTCAGTAGCATCGGCAGCACAGTGCAAAATTCTGCTGGTGACCTCATCTATTAAAATAGGATTAATTGACAGTAACAGGATATGAAATCTCACAACATTGATACATCGCCATATTTCTCATCAAAGTCCGTCTCGTGAAGCACTCTCTTGGTAATTTTGGTTTTAATCCAAGCTATTATTAAGAAGCTAGGCATGAAGATAAGTGCGTTGAAATTTACCAGGAAGTAGTTCTGGAGTTATTTTACAGATGTAGAACCTTTTTTGTGGAAAAAATAAATACATTTTTCGTTTTGCTATATCCAAAAAGACAGATTTCTCTTTTGGCTTTTCAATCTCACAAACTCTCCTGGAACTGAATCTGGTCAGCCTCCTCTTACTTATACACACATCTTGCTGATTTTCCACATTACTCACATTCATAATATGCAACGTGTCCTTTTGTTTCACAGCAGGATTGAACCTGCTGTTTGGCCACATCCTCTCTGTCTGGAGTCTGCATGTTTCCTCTTTGTTTGCATGTCAAAAGATGTGGGTGGTGGTTTATTATAAATTGGCCGTCGGTGTGAGCGTGCAAGGCTCTCTGTCTCTTTGCATTAGCCCTGTGTATCTCACCTCTCACCCAATGTCTGCTGGGACATGGTCGCAGCCCTCGGCGGTCTTTGGGACTGAAGCGGATATCGCTAATGGAGAGTGGCACAATAACCGCCAGAGGAGGAAGGTGTAAATTTGAAACAAAAGCTACAATCTCCTTTGAAAAGTTAATGTATTTTTAATCCCTTTTTTTTCATCCACAGTGGGAGATGCTTGCTAATTTTGCAGAGGCAGCATTAGCTTAGCATTATTTAGTAATCTGGAACTCCAAGAGAGGAGGTTACAGAATAAATCAAGTCATACACTTGAACTCTTTCTTGATCCCTGTGATCACTGTCAGCGATGTATTCTGGTACTGCATATGGCAGTCAGACTGCTTCTTCTTCGTTTCACACGTGTTGATCAAGCTGTTTCAGAACAAGGTTTAACTCCATGACTTTAAGAGTCTCTTGAAGACTTTGGAGAAGATTTTCCTGAACACTCATAGCTTGCACTTACAGGTATTTACTTACCCGCTCCTCTCAGTTCTCATGTTATTGTCATCCTTCTATTGCAGTTCATTCTGAAGACACAGAGTTGTGCCTCGCAAAAAGATTATTTAATATAAGCAAAATGCGGTACATTTTAAATGTAATTCGTCCATGATAATCCTTTGATATGAGGATTTATTAGGGTTTTTTTATAAGTGTAATTGTGCTTTCCCCAGGATCATGATGGAGATAAATGAGCACTAGCCGAGGTCGGCATGTGACTGAATAATGATGTTTCCTTCTCTAATCATTATTTTAAAGTTGTGGTGGGTGGTGAACGGAGGCATGGCTGAAACGTCTTAAAATATTACTAACGTCTTCTGCAGCCTGCTTACACAGGCTTCTTGAAGAAGAAAGACAGAATATTAGGAAAACCTTTGATAATGTTGCCTGGCAACAGGAGTGACTTTGGCTCTTCCCTAATCCAAACTCTATCCCAAAGTATATCCTTGAGATTATTTCTCATTCAGCTAATACTTTGTCAGTTAAAGTTGGCATGGAGGTGTTAGGATTTTCTCATTTGTATTTTCTTCCCACCAATTTCCTCTGTATAATAAAGGAATATTTTATGCATGTGAGCACATAAACCTATCGTCTTCACATTTTATTCTAAACAAATGGAATAAAACAATAAAACCTATCCATTACTTAAAAATGTACCATCCAGTCGTTTCTGTTTCACCTTTGTTTAGGTTTGTGTCAAACCTTGTTCTTTTGCAGTAAAACTCAAAGCAGGGGTTTGAAGGCAATTTATTTTAAGTTGTGTTAAGATGTGTATTGCATAACTATGATAATGGCAAACCACAGTTGTTGACTGGAAATAAGTGGACCACACTTTCATGGTAGACAGGTAGTTTACAATAGCGTGAAATATGACGTAGCTGTATTTTGTCTACCTTCTTTACAGCAAACAAGATTTGAGCTTATTATGTTGTAAAGGTCACCTTTTTCTCAGGTGATACAATTTACATGAATACATTTTCTTTGAAACAACTGAAGACAGCATTTTATATACGCTTAAATTTGTATGCTTACAAATAAATTTTTCTTTTTCACATTCACGTAGTAACTTTGAACCAATTTAGAAACAGCTGCTCATCTCAACCAGGACAAAGACAACATCTCAAAGGAAACTGTATGCATTTTAAAAACAAATATAGATTTTTTTCTTCTTCTTCTTTACACACTGGCCCTTTATTTTACTCCACACGATAGCATCATTTTTCTTCATCTTTCATGTCTCTTTGTGACCCAGAACGGCATCATAGATTTTTCCAGTGAGGCGGTGCTGGATGTTGGTGAAGCCGCTGGCAGCCAGCAGGGCAGCATACTGAGCACCTGTCCTCTCTCTGCCCTCCGTCTGCACCAGCATGTTCAGGGAGTAGAGCTGTGCTGTCAGTGGACCAGACCCGTCTTCATTTAGCAGCGCCTCCACCAGCAGCACGGCACCTCCTACATCACAAACAACAAAAGATTTGCTTATTTAGTGGCTCACGATCAGGTTTGATTTTGTGAAAGACGCAGTGCCTTTCTTCTAACACATAAATAAAGTGATATAAAGACTATGTTCTAACTCTGTTTGTATGTCTAGAATCTCAACTCCTATCTGAACCTGAAGAGTCACTGACCCAAAGCATGATGCTGCCACCACTACTGTATATGCTCATGCTGCTGTTTGTTCAGTAATAAAGGTTATCTAACTAATTCTGATCTAATCAACTCCGTTTACTCTTTTAGGTTCGTTCTTAATCTGATTGTTTAGAAGGAGCATCAAAATAAAGGGAGGTGACTAGAAAAACATGCCACACTTTTTAGATTTGTTTTCTTCTTTTTTATGTAGCTAAACTATTAATATGGGTAAATTAGAGGATGAGATCATAATATTGACTCAGAATTTACCACTGATCACTCGTATAAATCAACTGAACGACGATGCTTGGTTGTGCCAGTGATGGATAAGGTCGGAAATAACTCCTGTTTTTATTTAATGCAAACATTTTTTTTTATTTAGACAAAGAATATTTGTTCTTTTTTATCTGCTGTCTCTCCCCTCCTTTACCCACAATTCCCTTATTTTGTCTAATTTTTGTCTGCAGCCTGACTTTGATCAAGGCCAGAAGGACAGACTTTTGTGGGATCAGCTGCATTATGGGGTGCAATCTGGGATCTCATTTCTCGCAAAAGAAGAAGAAGAAAAAAAACACTCGTCCCTTTCACACCCAGACACACTCACAGACCTGGTATGCAGGCCTTATAGATTCTGCAGAGGAGCTCTATGCAGCGCTCGTCTGTCCAGTCATGGAGGATTCTGGCAAGAATATAGAGATCTGCGACTGGCAGAGAGTCCTTGAAGAAATCACCTTTAGAAAGAGACACAAACACTTCATATTTATCGAAAGCTGAATGAATATCTAAGATTTTCATGCATGGTGTGAGATTTTCAGCATGTTATAGAAAAGCAACAATTCCAACCAGTTCTGCCTCAGACTCCTCCAGGTAACACTGCAGTGATGTTGATGCTGGTCATATCAGAATGAGCAGAAGAGGGATGGGTGCAATATTTAATGTGAGCAGTTTGCTACGAGGGTGAAGCTGAGGACTCAAACTGGGCTGCCTTAAGTGGTTCACAGGCTTCACTTTTATCTGATTTAATTATTTTGTGTAATTATTAATTCTGTTGACAAGCCTGCATAATACTGATGTGACTTGATTAGTGATTTACATGCTTAAATATAATTGCTGCAAATTGGTTGACGTCTGCAGTAATTGAATTATTCTAAATGCTTTTGACCCAGATTGATTACGTCAAATTTCCGCCCTGTGTCCAACATTCACATGTAGTTGATTTCTCTTCTGCATGCAGATTGCTTAGAGAGTCGATCATTTCCTTTCGGTACTTCTGTGATGCCTATTTCCTATTTAAATTCATGACGTTGAAATAAAATAAATTTAGAGGCCTCATGAAGCAGCAGCACCCGTCACCTGGCTGTGCGAACAGCAGGGCAGGAAGGGATTGACTTTCTCCTCAGGTTTTTGAGGTTACCTGCTGCTGAGACTTTCAGCTGCTGCTGCAGGGGAGGAGCAACGAAACAAAGAAAGTGTGAGGCACAAATTGATAGTTTTGTACACAACGATTTCACTCTTAACAGAAGTCAGTCAAGAGGATAATGAGGTTAATAGCTGCCAATATCAATGATGTCTTTTTGTGTTTTAAGCTACAGTCGAACTCAATGTTTAACTTTGGGGAGCGAGGCAGGAATACGAAGTGATGGGTTTTGACTATATTGTGTAAAAGAGAGAGAATAGTTTTCCGTTGCAATTACTCTTGTGTAAAATATATGGCCAGGTTTTTTCTAAATTCATTAGCTGGAGTTTGGATTCATTCTATGTAAAGTAACGGCTTAAAATGAAAGGCTTCAGTGCAATTTTCGTCACTGACATTCAAAACTTTCATTTTCCTCAGTAGTTCTGCATCCTCCGTAATGCTATTCATGATGTATTCAGTTCCCTTCAGCACAAAAGAGATCAGTGCTGCAGCTGTTTTTGTCAAGATGTTCTGCCCTTTCACAGAGTCCCTGTTTGAGTGAAAGCAAACATGCATGATCAGACCTTTTCCCGTTTTTTACATTAATAATAACACAGCAAATACGATTCTAAATGATTTGTCCGGGTGTTTTATGCTGGCCGGTTTATTTCGTATTTTAATTTTCTCATTGTCGTTTATGAATGATAGATGAAGCAAACACATGCAGAGTAGAGGCATATTTAAACTCTCTGACCATCCTATGGGTAACTGAACACCAGAAATGAATTTAACTTTTATGTATGAAAATTTTGTCAACTTATGTAACTGAAATAGAGTCAACATTGTATTAAAGGGTAACATGGTGGTTTGACTTTCTCGTGACCAAATTTATTGACCTAAATTTATTTGGAAAATGATTAGTATTATAGTTTAGGAAGAAGACGTGCAGCAAAGGTCGACTGGGCCGGGACTCGAACCCTCAACAGCCGCATCAAGGACAGAGGCCACCTTACGTATGTCACACGCTCTACCCAGCGCATTGCTCGAATTTTAAGGACACAGAATATATTTTTGATGATATCCTCATTTTTCAGACCCCGCCTCCACAAGCTCACTGCTATTCTGTTCTATTTGAACAGCAAAACAACGACATATGCCTCCGTCTTATAAATTAAACATTTATCTTAATTCTGTATTAATTCACTTTCACCGTCCTGATGTGTGCAAGGTGCCTGATTACCTCTAACGAGAGTAAGAATGCTTATCTGCACTACATTTAACCACAAAAGCTCAAATAAATCAGTCAAAGATGAATCAATAGCAAATATAACAGGCTTCGTAGAGATGTGAAAAACCAACATCTCTTGTGTGTCTGCGTTGTCACTTATGAATGTTGCACTTAGAGCAGATACTGTGATTGTCAGGAGAATGCAGAATTGTAATGATGTTACCCTCATGGAAGCTGATCCTCTGGTCAGCCTCGGTGACAAAGTGTTCCCCTGACACACGCACTACCTTGGGGAGGTCAAAGATTGTCACAGTGCATTCTGGGTAGGCCAACGTGAACTGCTTGGCTAATGCTCCACTGCAGCCTGAAGAGAAGGATAGAATTGCATTTAGTTACGGAACAGTAAACAAATAGCCTTCATTGAAAACAAAGTGGATCTTCACTACGCACAAACCTGCTTTCAGCTCACCATTACACAAGGGCTTGTGATGCTTTCAGGTACACCACATTATTTATAATCTTGATTTGTATTCATTTTGCTGCTTTGGGGAGGAGGTTTATGTAACATTAATACTTTAATTCCAGAGACAGATTAACATAATGTAGAAGGAAGATGTTTGGAGTAAATTTGTATTTTTAAGCTGATAGCATTTAATTGTTAGCCCTTAATCTGAAATGTGGAATTTTTAAATCTATTTTTGATTGCCTTGTTAGCGTCATGCACAACAGTCCCCTCAGGGTTTGGTCATGTTTGAGAGTAGCAACTTGAGCCTGGAAAAATATGATCAGTGAAGACATGTAAAGCAAGTTCAAACCAATTTTCGTTTTAGCCAAATGAGATTTATTTGTAAAAGCAAACGTTAGCCTTGACCAAGACCATTGGTTTAAAAATAGATATAAAAAATAGCAAAGAAAGAAAGAATCCTTTATTTCTTCTTTTAAGAAAGAAAGGGTTCTTTCTTAGAAAAAGGACTAAGAAAGAATCCTTAGTCCTTTTTCTGTTCTTAAGAAATCTACATCTCTTGTTAGCTTTCAAAACAAAGCTTTATGTTAGAAACTTTTGCAAGCCTGAGAGCACCATCCCAGCTGTGAAGCATTGGAGTAAGGTAAATTTATTCATATAGCACATTTTCAGCAACAAGGCAGTTCAATGTGTCAGCATCGTGTTGTGGGTCTGTTTGACTGCCGGAGAAACTGGTGCACTTCATAAAATAAATATCACCACAAGGACAAAATATTATGTGGAAATAGTGAAGAACATTCTAAAGATATCTAAATCTCATGAATTACACATCAACAGAAGTTTCAAAGTATAGCAACAGGTGTTTTTGTGAGATTTAGCAAATCTACTAAAGGTTAAATGCTCAGCTGAGCCTTGTTAGAAGCGCAGTGCCAGTGGACAGTTTGTTACGTACCATGATCTCATGTGGAGAGGTTTTTGTGTTGAGAAAGAGAAAATTGCAGACATATGTTATGCAAACATTTAATGAAATTGATGTTGGATTGTCAATGACACAGAGATAATGCGCTATGTGACAAGGACCATCACCAAATAGAAGCATCTTTATCCTATCCTGTTAAGTTTCCAACTTTTATTTTTCCCGCAAAACATCATTTTGGAACTACTTGAAGAAAGAAAAAAGGTTGAATGTGTTCCCTTCAGTTGTTCTTTTAAAAACTAAAGTTTACGCTTACTGGTATTATCTATAATTCAGCAGTAGCAGTGGCATAATTATTATTATCAACCATTTTGTTTTATTTAGAGTTTTTAGGTTGTTCTACATGAGAACCAAAAGCAACCTAAGGTGCACATATAGATGATAAAACCTCAGAGTGGTTTATTATGATCAAGCCTGTTTTCTAAGTAGCACTTTATAAAGAAATTCAAATTTCTCCCATTTGAATTAAAGGAATGTTATTGAAGAAGTTGATCTTTGAGTTAGATCTGATTCTGAAATATAAGTACATATACAGTAAATGTAAATATAACAAAAATAAAAAAGGAAGTGGCTGGTTCATATTAGCTCATACAACACCATAACTAAAACCTACACTACAATTTGAGCACAGTTATAGGGCAGTGCACAGAATGTAAAGGAAAAATCAAAGTACAACACTATTTCACAGTAAAAAAAAAAAACATAGCATAGTCTGACATATCTCCATCATATTCTCCTGCATCAGCCATATTTTCTTCCAGGAAGTCCTCTCTGTACCACATGAGCCAGTTGTCATCCTACCGCTGCATTAATAAGCCCAGACTGCATATCACTCTACTACTAATTTACTGGTTGTCATTCACTGAACTACACTTAAATACTAACTACTGCAAAACAGGGGCTCTGAGGTTGAACAATCATCTCATCAAATGCTCAGACCTTAACTGTGGAAACCTCAATGAGTGACATTCCAAGCTCCAACAGAAGTCACTATATTCAATGTGATGTTTTTTCTAATTATGATTTATGAGTGATTGTAAAGTTACACGCTACTTGTGTTTGATGTGCAAATTTCATGAAGATAAATCTTGGAGGTTACACAAGTGGGATTTGGAAACTGAAGTAAGCAGCGCACACACACACATACACGCACACACGCACACATGCTCATAAGAGAAAAACAGAAATATAATGTGAAAATGGGATTCTTTCAGTTTGATGCTTTAGCAGCATTATTTAAATTCTCCACACCTTACAAAGAAAGGTGAATGCAAAACAGACAATGTAAGAAAAAGTGGAAGACAACAATAGAGTCAGAGACTGGAGGGGGGAAAGAGAAAGCCAGAGTGTCGCAGTGAGACGGAATACAGCTTCAAAGGATGTCACTTTGACAAACCTACGAAACCCAGTCAGATGAGCCACTGTGTGTTTGTGTGTGTGTGTGTGTGTGTGTGTGTGTGTGTGTGTGTGTGTGTGTGTGTGTGTGTGTGTGTGTGTGTGTGTACATACACGGAGAGACTTCCTCCCAGCTATCCTCTAACATGACCTGCTTCCACCATATCAGCTCTGCCTTTTCTGCACACAGAGATGCTAGGTAGCTCTCACATCAAACAGGGGTCAGCAGAGGAGGAGAATCAAAGAGCCACGATGAAGAGAGAAATCAGACACACAGCACACTGTTCAGCTAACCCGGCAGTCTCAAAGACTCACATCCAACATTGTCTGGTTTTCATCTTTATGTCATAGCTAGATTTATCCTTTGCTCATATGCAGGGTTGAACTTTTCCTGATTTAGTTACATCTAAATATTTGTATTTGCTTTATTTGTTTTAATTCCCCTACCAGAGCTGAGGATCTCATCAATTCCTCTGGAGGTACTGTGAGTATCTTGTTCCGATTATTGCTTTTCTTTGCCTGGCCTGAGTTTAGGTGGATGGACATGTTTTGGTTGGTTTGCTGTTGCGCAATACGCTCAGAGTATCATTTTACAACCTGACTCTGATCTAAACCACTCCAGAAATCATCCCTGACTCTTTCTGCCTGATGACTTTTGTTCAAACAACACGCAGGTCTTCTGAAGGCAATCTGGCATACTGCATTTTGAGGTACATATACAGTATTGGTCCATCACAAAACCCATCATAAAGCATACCTAAATTTGTGCACTGTGACACAATTGTGAATAGTGTCAAGGGATGTGAATATTTTTATTTTAGTCACAGCATCTTGGAAAATGTATTGAAAATGTGCCAAGGAATCAATCCAGACTTATTCTGTTGTGGCTCACAAGTGCGCTTCATTGATTTTCTCTGTAGAGAATAAATTTGTAGACATAAATTCAAACAGAGAAAATAAAAAAAAATCCTTCTCACTGCATGATCATTCCACCGTGGATGCATGGATGTATGGATGCCATATTCACCGCAGAGAGTCAATCATCGGGTCTCGAGCAGCAGGTGCGCACGGATTCAACAGATGCTGTGTGAGAGACGCGGTGGCCTATATGGGACACTGCAGTGCTGCCCTTCACCCTCCTGATGCTCAGATGCTCACACGTTTTGGATATGCAGCTTCATGCATAAGCATGAACAGACAACCTCATGCGAAGAAAGTCACACAGGAGCCCGGAAAAGACCAGGATCGATGCGAGGTGCCTTTTGTGGCTCCACAGCTCCCCTGTGTGGTCAGCTGCGGTAGCACATGCTACACGTGGCCCACCTGTGGACAATTTCAGACTCCAGAAATGGCACGAGCGGGAAGTGAGACATCTTCATCACAAAGGGACTCTTGTGCGGATAGTTATTCGTGTTAATGCTGAATTAAAGGCCATCTTTGAGTAAGTGAACAAAGCTGCAGATTAAACATTCACAATTGGAGACATTTGTTCTAAAATACCTACATTTTTCTTTTACACCTTTTATGGTCCTGTCTGAACTTGACTGGAGTCGATGTTCATCTGTTAAATTCACTTGGAATACAGAGAATGGAATAAAAAGTAAAAGGAAAAGCCCATTATCTTTTTCACAAAGGCTGTTCTCAGTTTCATAACATCCTTCATTCTTCAGCTGTGCCTCTGCAGTTCATTACAAGCTTTTGCCTCCATCATTTATGTCATGTCTGTTTAATCTTTGCTCTCCCAGCACTTTTTCATCTTTGTGCCATTTGCTTGTCGTGTAAAGCAAATCTTCAAAGACGCTTTTAGAGATAAATCTGACTTGACCAGGGAGCAGAGACAAGTGAACAAAGCCCTCCATTTTACTTAACAATCAAGTTTCATTTCACTAAGAGCTGTGGTTCATGTAATTGGTCCAAAGTTCTCCTCTGATAATGAAGGAATAAAATCTGATGCTGTATCTGAATAAACTATCATTGAACAATGTTAAGTGGAATTGAGTTGATCATTTTCTGGGGAGAAAGGAAAGTGCAATAATTTTCTTCTAGATTTTATTCTTGAAGAAAATTCAGGAATATGTTAAATCTCGGAATTTAACAGCAAGCAAATCTTAAAATACTGAACTATAAAATATAAATAGAACAGAACTGACCTTTCTATTGTTCTCAATGGGCATTTTAAAACAACTTCTCTCCAAAGCTTTTGAGTCTCAGCCACTAAACAAAAACAGGAAGTACTTCCATATATAGACAATGACATCACATCTGTTAGCCCCAATTGCAAGCTTGTTACTTTCTCTGCCTTTAGACAGATACTGGACTGTTTTCTCGATTTTCTTTTCAACAACAATATGGTAAATAGATATATGGTGGCTTGCCGGCAACAGCAGTGAGCAAATGAAGTTTGTGAGCATAATGTGCATTGTGTAAAAATATCTTCGTTTGCAGTAGGTTTTATTTTTAATACGTCAAGGAGTTTTAACCAAGATCTCTCTGAAAGCTACCAGAATATTTTTGTTTTTGAATTGCAGTTTCTTTCACAAGCATCCCTGTTTTTGAGCTAGAGCGTTTTCTATGACTTCTTTTACATCAGATGGACATTGTATTGTCTTATGGTCACTTTTTGTCAACTCTCACCTATTTGTTGTCTTGTGCTTCCTTTGTTCTTACTATTAAAATGCATAAAGTTTTCCTAGGAGTTTAGTCAGGTTGCAGAAACATTTGAATTGCAGCTCTAAAAGGAGGACACTGGAACTAACTAATTTATATTTTGCCTTAACAAGTGATCCTCGCCAACTAAATAATTTAGTTATAATGCTTAATATTGATGAAACTTTTGGGGTCATTTGGTAGCAAACGTCTTGCTTGTTAAAACCACTGGATGAATAATAAGTTGGCTTTAATTTCTGCTGACAAAAAACAAGCAATTGTAATTTCAGGTCTAGTTTGGGTTAAAATGACATGACATAAATGACATAAAAAAAACATTAGAGTACATCCATACCTATTCAGTATTCACAGATTCGCCTATTTACTCGCAAAAAACTTTTCACTAATTTTTAAAAAATATTTTAAATAGAATGAAGTTTCAGAAGCTTAAATACTTAAGCACAATGCTACCTACACTATTCACTGATTTCTGAATACCAGCCCATCCATCCAGGAGGCCCATTAATTTTCCTTGGCGCTGATTGGCTTTACTCCCTATGAATGGTCTCTAGTATTTGCAAATTTGAGCTATTTGTGGATCTGTGATGGTTCCTAAACTTTGTGAAAACCTATGTATAGGAAATGTGGGAATGAACTCATTTAATATTGAAATACAAAATCAGTGTTCGCATTCAACTATTGCACAGGAATAAACTTAAGGAGATATTTTGAGGTAGAGGAAAACCTTGCTAAAAGCTGTTTTTCCTTTAGCAGGCTACTCATTCAGCAGAAACAAAACACTTTGTATAATATTCTTTTATCCTGTCGTTTACCTTTTTTTTTTTTAAAAAATTATTATTTGTGGAAATAAATACCTTTAAACTCATATATATCCTATAAGTTTGATATTGTCACCATCATAACATCTTCGGTTCATTTATCATAACCAGCCTTCACTTTAGATTTTACCAGTCAGAATCATTATTTTCCAGTTACAAACTGATGTGGTTGGAAATGTCTCCAGAGAATAAACAGATTTTGTTTACAGCTGGGAGCATACATTCCCAGTGGTTTATTCTTAGATGGCAAAACTGGCTGTAGCATCCACAGACATATGTGGAAATGGTTTGTTTCAACTGGAAAAGCCAGAAAAACGTACCTCCCAGGTCACAGATGACCTTAAAAGGCGTAAGATCGAAGGCCGTGACCACGTCTCTGCCGCAGATGTTCCAGATGGAGTTCATCAAGTGCATGAATTTCACCATTTCCTCATCAGACCTGAACAGACAACCACAAAGAGAGAAAAGTTATTTTTATTAGTCCTTTTTTTCACTCATGTCTCCCTTCATGGAAGCGTAAGCCTCTTTATCATCTTCTCTAAACTGTCACCCCAGGGCTGAAGTGCAAACAGACACACATTCCTCATTTAGAAAGTTTCTCCCAGCGGCCGCTCTGGTGTGTGTGTGCATGCGGGTGTGCGCGTGTGTGTGTGTGTGTGTGTGTGTGTGTGTGTGTGTGTGTGTGTGTGTGTGTGTGTGTGTGTGTGTGTGTGTGT
>CAEGAF010111930.1:0-52377 GCA_903067075.1 Micropoecilia bifurca
TGCAGTTAATTGTGTTTTGTCAAGACTTACAGGTCAGACTTCTAAAGAAAAAGTAAATTTGTTTGGGTTTATAAAGGTTTTATCAGTACATCTTTTATAATCTGCTGAGATTAGTCAGAGTCTCTGTTGCTAACCGCCCCAATATGCTGAGATGATAGTTAGGATCAGGATATGTTTTGTATTTACCGTACATTGTGACAGTTTTAAACAACAAAAGCATTTTTCACTGCTCACACTCTTAAAAGAAAACTTGATCAGTTTATTTCCACATCAGTCAAACTGTGCTTATCATTATTAAATAGCTATTTATAAAAGTTTTTTTTTCTGCACTTGAATGTTTTATTATGTTTTGCTTTGTCACCATTTTGGTCTCATTAATCCCAGCAGAAAGCAAATGCTGGTTCTTTTGCATAGCCGTGCTGTTCTGCAGCAAAGTGTCATCACATCTGAGTAATTTTTTGAATATCTTTTATTTGTTTGACAAATTAATCCTTTTATGTCTTTCCAGTAGGAAATTCTTTTGCAAAAACATGTTTGTTTTCCAAATGAGAATAACAATTCAGAGCAGAATATCATGTTGAAAGGCTGAAGCAAAGCATAAAACAAAAATATTTACAATATTTGTTTGCAAATAAATAAATAAATAAGTAAAATATGAAAAACATAAAAGCTTGTGAATTTGTATCATCCGGTTTAATTTTCCACTAGGCTGAACTCGATGGATTGCTTTTGTTTATGGTTTGGTTTTGTTTCTGCAAGCGGTTGACTCACAACCAAAAAGCACATTTTGGTTGCTTTTTGGTCTGCAGGATTTTATGCGGATATAGAGTCAGATTCTGAACCTGCTGTGAACTAAACTGTCCAGCAAGCAGTGAGTCTGCTGACATTATGTCTCATTACAGAGCCAAGGCAAATTAAAGAGCACAGACATGAAATGGCACTTGACAAAGCATCTGGGCTACAGCTGTCATGGGCACTTAAAGTCTGCCTGTGCTTCACATGTTACAGCAGCATTAGTATTCGTCATCTGTGCTCACCTTTCTGCCTCAAACCTTGAGTGAATCAATTATTCTTGAACTTTGCTGACTTCTCCTGAGACCTGATGGGTCAGAAAGCTTTTTAATGTCACCTAAGATCTTTGATAGGCCAAAGATTTTCTATGGATTTTCACCCTTTAAGCTCAGCAGATGATACTATGAGCAAAAGCACGATACTCAAGAAACATCTTGAAGCCAATCAGCAGCAACCGCAGTAAAGGGGATGACATGTTTACATTTAATGTTTCTGTAACTTCCATTTACTTTTAAGCCAATTATTAAACAAAATATTCATTTTTTTTATTTGTTTTTAGCTTCCAAGTCAAACATTGATTGGGTCAGCAAAGTAGCGGAGGTGCCTGTTGATATCTATGTTTCTGCCTGAATAATCAGAAACAGACTTTATGATTGTAGCTGAAAGCCTGGCCTCCTTTATTGAGCCCTATGATTTCTGCCTGGCACCCTGGAGCCTTTGCTATTGCAACTATCAACTCATTTAAAATACTCTGGTGTCTAAAACCCAACAAGCCTCAAAGGTCACCAAACATCAAATCATTTGCATTGGTTATCAGCACATTTATTATGTCTGAAAATGAATTATTGACCACTTCCATGGATTTATAAAAACTGCATTGGCAAAGGATGAAGAAAAGTTTTATAAGTTTTATATAAGATTAATATTTGATAAAAGAATAAACTTTAAAAATCTAAGAGTTAAAAAGTGACTGTAGATGAAATAATTCCCAAAATTGATTCACAAATGACTCTGTTTTGCTAAAAATGCTAAAAAGGGAATACTTTTCAAGTAATAACAAACCAAACAGTGAAGAAGATAGATAACATGAATGTACGATTTACTGGGCTTATATTCAAATGGATTCATAATGATGAAATAAACGGAATAAAATTGGGCAAATTAACATGAAAAAAATCTAGTCAAAATCCAACTAGTTTTACATTACATATAATAAAATACCACATATGAACAGATTTAGTCTGAATCAGGTCCCAGTAAAGGGAACGGAGAAGCCAATGTGAATGTCTCTCTGCCTGTAGCATTGTCCAGTGTTACTGGTTTGACTGGTCCAGGTCCCATCATCCACAGCATCAGGAGTTTGTCTCAGCGCTGTGAGGTCTGCTTTCTCACACACAGGAATCAGCTAAACTGTTTTTAAATTCAGCTGCTCCATAGTTTTGTTTGTCTCATCAAGCAAATCGGCATCTTTGTGAGCAGCGTATATTATGACAACAGACAAAACATGTTTGACATTTAGGTTTTACACGCTAATTTCTCTCCAACTAAACTGCGACAAACAAAAAGTGACAAGAATATCATTTGAAATCTGTCATTTCTAATACTGTCAAACACACAAGTGCTTTTCCTGCTATGAGAAGCTTCAGTGTCTGCAGCAGGTGGATCTAGAGCATCTCACATTTGTTTCTCCGACCTGAAATGCCATGACCGTCCTCTCCCTGCTTCATCTTCTCCCTTCCGGGGACAGTTTAGGAATCGAGATATCCATTTCGATTTGTGCTGAGATCAATATCAGCATCTCTCAGGGAGGAAATTTGAGAAATTGAATGGAGGGGCACGATCAGAAAAAAGAAGAGACTCATGAAGATGGGACTGACAGCCGATTTAGATTGTGTCCTTGGATAAACAAAAAAAAAGGCCTTTCCATTTAGACATCACATACATCTGTAATAGAAATAATATTTCAAAAAGTTTCTTTTCATGTCAAATTCTGAATCTTCCATGGCGCCAGTGTAGGATAGAAAAACACGCACAGAAAAAAACATTTAAGCTCTTCTGTCTGGATTAGGAAGAGACTTAGACTTGTTCCCTTCAAAAGGATCTCAAAAATCTCTGGGTGAAGCTCTTTGCTTTTATCTCGGACACCAGGGACCCTCCTGGCTGGCATTTCTCTGGTCTGAAAGCACTGAGGCCTTTTGAAATCTGCTCTCAGTCCTGTGTGTGTGTGGAGTGAAGCCTTTTAAATCAGGTTTCTACAATGTGAGAAGCTGACAGACACTGAGTGGGGGTGGGTGGTCGAATCAGTCACCTCGACCCCAGTGGCATACATCATCTTGTCGCCGTTGACGACGAGGAGGTGTCACGTCCGTCTTCATCTGGTTTTCTGAAGTCATATTGCAATTATTGCCGTGCCAATAACGTCGGACGGTGCAGAGCGGCAGAGACATGTAGTTTGTTGCATTTAAGCCACTTGGAAGACGGTGATGTGAGGAACGTTAAAGAATCTCAAAGTCGTGTCTTTCTCTGTGTGTGTTTTCCCATGTAAAAAAATCTGTGCTGTTTTTATGCTTCCTGGTAAATATCGAGGTCATGTACTATAAGTAACTGCACTTCCCTTCACCACATGCAGTCGTGGTTAAAAGAAAGTGCTCCCTGTTTGAACAATCAGATTTTACACAACAGGATACAACAAACCCAACCTGGTGTTTACCAGCTTATAAAAATCTATAAAGCGTTGATTCCACTGGGCAAAAGCACACAAACTGTTTGGCTCAATCATTTATTTACTGAAGATGAGGTCTAAATCCTTGTTGTGGAGGAATTTTACTGCATTCTCCTTTCAACACTACTGCATCAATACTTACATGACCCAAATTCATTCAGGCTGTAATCGTCTGACAGATGGCCTCACTTATTAACCTTAGAACGGTTGGGAACATATGCGAGTTCATGATCAATTCAGTGTCTGGAGGGTCCACAGGTTCTGGATGCAACCCAGTCCATTGCTTACAGCCTGAGCCTATTGAGCACCTGTGTCTCCACCTCTAAAGTTCAGATCTTAGAAGTTGTGGCTGTTTTTCTTGAATCCATTTGGAGCATCAAATATGTTGTTAAAAACGTTTTGTTTCATAAATAATGGCAATGTTAAATCTCGAGGTTACATTTAAATCACATCAGAACCTGGAATACACCAGACCACTAATACAATCTGTGAGGATCTGTTTCTCTGTCCTTTGTTATCTTGCAGCTTTCTGTACGGGATAAAAAGCTCGCACATCGTCTCTCTGCTGCTTCGTTCTTTATTCTCTGGGCCACTAAGCTCTAGATGTGCGGCAGATGAAAAGGATTGCCACGGGGGCTTTGTGAAAGTGCATACATTCTCACTGAAAGCACAGCTCTCCTCACTCCTGTGGTATTTCAGTTATGTGTTCATTGCCTTTCAGATCATTCTGGGGGTGATCCTCCTCTACTACCTCTTGGGAATCAGTGCCTTGATTGGAGCCACCGTCATCGCCGTGTTAGCTCCCGTTCAATACTTTGTAGCCACGAAGCTATCACAAACACAAAAGAATACCCTGGTGAGTGTTTATGTCTTGTTTTGTTCCCAGAAAGCAGGCAGAGATGATGGCTTATCCTGTCCTCTAGATTGAAAGATCTTAAATGTGAGATCATTTAGGAGTTGCTTTCCATGTTACTGAATGCTAAGTTTGAAGCAGCAGTAGTCCTTAAAACATGTTGGAATTAGACAATTCAACAACAAAAGTCTATCTCACCTCAATTATCCCCAGTGCTTCAGAACTCCAGCGGCCGCTCTCATTCTGACCCTCATGTGCGGTTTGTGTCCTTGATGCGTCAGACTTCAATTTCAGTTTTCACACTTTCAGGAATACTCCAGCGAGCGTCTGAAAAAGACAAACGAGCTTCTCCGTGGCATCAAGCTGCTGAAGCTGTACGCCTGGGAGCACATCTTCAGAGACAGCGTGGAGGAGACAAGGGGCAAGGAGCTCACCAGCCTGCAGGCCTTTGCCCTGTACACATCAATATCCAGTATGCTATCACGCAAACTTTACCTGTTCAGCACAGCATGTGCAGAAAATGGAGAGATTCAACTAAGCTACTTTTGAAGTAAATTGCAAAAATAACAGTCATTCATTTACCAGTCATCAGAAATGCCAGACATCAAGTGTTTTATTTAAAACTCTGTTGGCTGCAGTCCAGTTACAAACTGCTCTCCATCTGAAATCAATTACTGTGAGGAAGAGCAGTCAGAGTTTTTGTTGCTGGGACTAATTCATTGGAATAAAACATTTTGTTGGTAATATTAATATCAAAGATAACAAGATAACCAGATTCATAATCCAATCTTGTTTCAGATGTGGAGAAATATTGTTGTACATTTTGTTAAGAAGTGTGTATAGCATGAAAATAAATACTTTTATTGTAAACGTATGATGTCAAACTGAAAGGTGAGAGAGAAAATAAAACAACTTTAGGCAAACAGGAAGTCAAGGAAAACTAGAAGTTCACAAAACCAGTTATAAAGTAAAAATGCTGTAGCTACAAGTCTTTCAGACGTTTGATATGGGCTGCAATTTTATGTGTGAATATTTACATACTTGTTCAATATCAAGTATTCCTATGTGCTTACATGAGAAAACTATGGCTTAGTAGTTTCTTTTCTGCCTCATGTTTGTTTTTACTTGTTAATCCTGGAAAAGTCTTCACATCCTCCTCCTGTTTGTTTCCTGCTTCCAGTTTTCATGAATGCAGCGATCCCGATTGCAGCTGTGCTGACGGTGAGTTTCCCTGCTAATTCGCTTTAAATTAGCTTTCTGTTTGCCCAGCTTCGTATTTTACTCGATGACCGGTTCATAGTGTTGTGTATTTACCCCGCGGTGAAGCCTGGACTGCCCCTGGATGCCGGAAAGCATTTCAGAGGGCGACTTGACAGCAAAGCACTAAATCCTTCCTGTATTAATAGAAGCCCTTCAAGGCTGCTGACTTGGGCTGCTAAAGAAAATCCGAAGACCCCCGAGCAGGGAGGGCGACTCTGAGGGACACATGTAGACAAACAATTCGTCTCTGATTCGATCCTCCTTCAACACTTTGACAGCAAATCAGTTTGTCTCTGAGACGTTTTGCCTTGGACTGGTCACACCTCACTGTCAGCTTCAAGGAAGTGAGATGATTTATTTCAGTCTAACCTTAGGCAATCTGTTCTTTCTGCAGACGTTTGTGGTTCACGTCCACATTTCAGAGAACGCTGACCTGTCCCCAGCCGTAGCCTTCGCCTCCCTGTCTCTCTTCCACATCCTGGTCACCCCACTCTTCCTCCTCTCCAGCGTGGTGCGTTCCACTGTCAAGGCCCTAGTGAGGTGAGACGCGCAGATAAGCCTTTTTATTCATGTGGTTTAAGCATTTATCAGTAATAAATGTATATGGTTAGTTTTACTACAGGCGCAGCTAAGCTGCGACCCATCTGAGGACGAGCAGAGTGCTGAAAAACAACCTGATTAGATGAAGCACTTGACCTTTTCCCCACAGGAGACGGAGCTGCTTCGTTATTGGATCCTAGGAATAACAGCCTCACTTTTCTGCCATTTTGTTTCAATGACCCTACGATTTATTCATTTCAACCAAGAGCTTTTACAATTACTTTGACACCCATAGCATCGTTTGCAACCAGGCTGCAGATGTCTGTCCGTTCTTCTCCAGTCTCTTAATCATGTCATCCCTTTGAGACGCTCATAGAGCTCTGCTCATTACGAGGCAGGTCTTTGTCTAGAGGAAATTGAGGATATTAAATCCATTTGTAAGCCTACGTGCTTTTATTGTCAAAGAAAATCAGCTGAAAAGATGTCTTGCTACTCTGCACTGCTTTGTTGAAGTATTTTTACATCCATTTTACTAGCACAAACCTCAGTTTATCTTATTTTGCACAAAGTGCAGCTTAATCGGGAAGTAGAAAAAGTTATCTTTCAGTGTGTTATACGATGGCTCCACTAAATAAAACATGTTGTCTAAGTTGTCTAATTACTAAGCAGATCTCACTGTAAATACTAATAATTTGTGAAGTCATTAGAAGTTAACTGGTTGATACATTTGAAATGTACAGTCCAGTCCTTCTTCTGAAGGACATTTATCTTAAAAGCAGCCAAAAGCCATGTGTGGTAACTTTGGAGGAGCTGCAGAGATCCACAGCTCAGGTTGGAGAACAGGACAGCTATTATTTGTGAACAGAAATTCTTGACGCCGATTCATAGTCCTCATACTTCCTAATCACACTCTACTTTGTGTGACCGTCATCCACAAAATCCCAATAAACTACATTGAAGTTTGTAGTTTCAATGTGACAACATTTGGAAGAGGTTCAAGGGTTATAAATACTTTTCCAAGGTGCTGTGAGCAGCACAAAATCATGACCCAGAAAGCAAAACATGTCAAACCAAATGAGAAAGTTAAAAAAGCTTAATTTCTTGAAGTGCTTTAAGGAAGTCTAAGCACACACACATGAATCGAGTGAGAAACACTGAGATAGCAATAGGGACACTTTGCTTTCAAAACTGCTTCCTCCAACCGTGCTGCTGGGAAATGATGAGAGATTGGAGAGTTCTGCAAAAACTGCCTTTATCACACACTGCACACATT
Source organism: Micropoecilia bifurca (assembly GCA_903067075.1). NCBI lineage: Eukaryota > Metazoa > Chordata > Actinopteri > Cyprinodontiformes > Poeciliidae > Micropoecilia > Micropoecilia bifurca. Next base: position 7,441 of record CAEGAF010111930.1, read on the forward strand.
TATTCTTCAGATATGTTGCATCACTGGTGTGTACCAGTATCACTAGAGGACCTTATTTTGCAGAGAGTGGGCAGGGAAGCTGGCTGCGATCCTCAGAGATTCTTATTTTAAGGACAGAGAAATGTGGCACACGTAAACTGTGTCAGGGGAAAAAAAAGATCTCCTCAGTATTATGGCTTATCTTTGCATAAATATGATAGAAATACTTATTTAAGTAGGAAAATAAAAACGGTCCTGATGAAAACATGATAAGAATGCTACTATTACTGCATAACCCAGTACTTGATGATTGGTGATGTTCTTGCGATCTGTGAGGCTCATCTCATGCTGTATTGTTGAAAACTGGTGTGCTTATCATGTTTACTGTGTGTGAAATTGAACAAATTAGTTTTAATTGCGTAATTGAGTTTGATTACTGGTGCGTTATGCATTTATGTGAGATTTAGCTGCAGAAAGGAAGGATTTCCAGGAAAGACGCCAAGACGTGAGTGTCTCGGGCAGAAAAAGAGAAAAAACTCATGAACTACTGACTCACCTCAAGTTTTCATGAGACCCAATTAGAATCGGGACTCTACGCAGATGAAGAGACCAGTCTTTGTGTTGTTATTATTATTTCTCCATCAATTCTCACTTTGATTCTCATTGTTTTTCAGTGTTCAGAAGCTGAGCGAGTTTTTCTCAAGCGATGAGATCGGAGAAGAACAGGAGCCCAAAGCGACCGTGTCGTCTGGCTGCAGTAACCACAACCAGAACAGATACCAGGCAGTGGTGGGTAAATCCAAACCTGGCCATCTTTGCTGTGGAAACGAGGGGGGAAACACTTGATTCACTGTTTCTTCCGTTCTGCTCTGCCAGAGTTATTTAGCTCTGATTGTTGTCTTCTTCCTCCACCCGACCGCTACCTTTGACCATTAACCCTCCTGTTCACTCTGGTTATCATACAACCCTCGTCTAGTCATCCTCTAAGCCTTTCCCTTCGTCGTCCTCCTCCTTTTTGTCCCGATACTTCCAGCCACTGAAGGTGGTGAACCGGAAGCGCCCTCCGAGGGACGAGTGGAACAACTACAGCTCGCAGGGCGACCAGGAGGGCGACGGGCCTTCCCAGGAGGTGGACCAAGACATCTGCATCAAGGTGAGGCTGATGAGTCCCACCTGAGCTGGTCGGGAACAAGTCCCAGCTTGTTGCAGAGGGTTAAGATGACGGGTGCAAGAGTGTGAAAACCTCTATAGGTTGAGCTTTTGTTAAAGGTCAGCTGTTGGACAGTTTGCAGTTCAATGAAATAAAAAGAAGCTGAAGGTGTTTTTATCTGGTTTTTCACTGCTAACGATGACCTTTAGATTTTTCCCTGCATGAGAGGAAGTGGCTCTATAGGAAATGTCTGTGCTGAAATGATATTTTGTAAATTATTTTTTGCCATAGATCTGCAACCTTCACTATCCAAAATTAAATTTTTGCTCTCAGTCAGCTAAAGAAAGTTAATTTAGAAACACAACTTTTACATTTTTTCTTTTAAAACAACTCATAATTTGCTGCGTCCCCCCTCATTTTACTTCTTATGGTTTGATTTTTAACACTTCTTATATTTTTCTGTCTATCTCGATGTCATTGTGATTCCAAACACTTTATAGCTCACCTCTCATATAGCTGCATATGTAAAAAAGAAAGAAAAAAAACTGTATCTCAGGATGTAAAATCCCATATGACTCTGTGTTTCCAGGTATCTTCATTTTACTGCAAACCCAACAGGCTCCAACTGTTTACTTCATCATTTTCTTTGCAGGTTTTGTGCTGCTGCTTGTTTTTCTGAATGGTGCTCCAGAAAATGGGATTAGTTTTTGTTTCTCACCAGATGCATCAGCAGAATCGTCAGGTTTCTGAAAGAAGCAGCTCAGTGACTGCAGCTCTTCAGAACTGAACTAATTGGCCTCAAGTGTCTCATCAAAACATGTTCTACACATTTAAAAAAAAAGCTTTATGAATGGCTTCTCTTCAGCAGCCTTGTCAAAGAAATTTGTCAGAAAAAAGTATTTTCGATCAATTTAAAATGCTGTGAGTTGATTTTGGTTTCATATGAAACACTGATTTATTTTATTTTTTTGACATGTTTTCTATCTCGGCTTCTGAACTGTTTTCAGATAACTAGTGGTTATTTCACCTGGACAGATGGACCACCAACACTGTCTGATGTGGACATTAAGATTCCTTTTGGTAAGCGTCAAGAAATAAAAGAACAAAGCACCCATAACACGTTCTTCCAGTTTTTCTCTTAAAAAAGTTTCTTGTTAATTTGCAGTAAAACTGTTCCTCTGATGATCTTTTGCCAGGAAAGCTGACAATGATTGTGGGTCAGGTGGGCTGTGGGAAGTCGTCTCTACTTCTGGCAGCACTGGGAGAAATGCAGAGAGTCTCTGGAACCGTCATCTGGAACAGGTTGGATTTATATTTTTCTATTGGCTTTTCTAAACTGCTCTATGTAAAAGAGCTTCTTGCTGTATTTTTACGCAGCAATAAATTCTGTGCTCTTGACGTAGCAATTAATTTTCCTCGCCAGGACTCCCTTGCCGTGACACAGCGATATAGAGAATTGAACTTTTAGGGTAGTGCAACGCAGCTGATTTAGCGGCTTGTATTTATTTTTCATGGTTGGAGATGCAGACGCAGAGCAGTGTGGGAACTGCTTTATGCACCACTGACCCAAATTTCAGCCAGCTGCTCCGGGGAAGAAAAGCTAAGCGGTTCCTGTTCCTGCAGGACCACAACACAGTAAACTTCTGCTCCAGTTCTCCTCACCTTTCAAACGTCAGCTGCATTAAAGATGTGCCAAATTTACACAAAATTTCCATCTCAAAATCTTTTTGGCTCCTTCAAGTAAAACTAACACTGATTTATTATTTGTTACTAAGTTGGTAGTTCAGAAAATATGTTGCCATAGAAAAGGATTTTGGTATTAACATTATTTTTTATTGGTTTAATTTAGTTTTCCAGTAAACTGAATTTAGGGTGTTCATTTAATGTACACCAAGATCTGCTAAACATGCAAACAAAAAAAACTTAAAATACATCACTCCTACATCCTGCCTTACCCACATTCACTACAACATATTATCCTTGCACAGTAGCTGGCAGATCCATTTTCTACTGCATCATTTACTTTTCGCCGTAAGCCTCCAGCTCTGTGCAAAATGGATGTTTGTGTTTTTCTTTGAACGTTTTCCAAATTTAAGCACACAACTGACTGGAAAAAAATGTTCGTATTTTGCTCCACAAAAGATGATTATTTAAATTCTTGAAGGAGTTTTAAGATCCTTCCTATTGTTTCAGTTGACAGCTCTGTTGTCGGAGCCATGTTTCCCGTCAGTCAGACAGCTGCAACAACTCATTAAAGTCTCCAAGTAGTCACTTCAACTCTGGATGCAATCTGCACATTTAGACTCAGACAGGTATTTGTGTTAACGATTTAAATGTGCTAATCTTAAAAGTGACTCAACTTTATTTTTTCTTTCTTTATTTGATCTAATATCCACTCTAGTTTTGGATAAAGTCCTACTGATCTGATGTACAGCTTTCCAGGAAAGAGTTATTGTTGTCACAGAGTAAGTGGATATTTTCTCTGTTGTCTCGGAGTCGTTTCGCCTACACACAGAGAGGCAGACAGAGGTAATGAGATCATCTGTCGGGGCTGTGAGAAGAGCTGGACTCACGCTGAGCGGTCCAGGCTTAGAGGGAAAAAGTGACAACGAATGTCCCTGAACTGTCAAAACAAGTAGTTTAATAATAGGGCTCACTTGTTCCACTAGAGGACGGATTCCTTCCGGTAAGAATCTTGTGTTTTTGTTTCACTGGTTTTTTTTTCTTTGCTATGTAAGCATTTTATTTATTTATTTTTTAGATGTTAAAAAAATAAAAATGAAAAACAGAACAGTTTTGGTTTTTCACCAGTCAGACTAATTTAATTCCTTTTTCTGCCACACAGTGAATAACTTATTACTGCAAAAGCAAACAAATGCACTCAGGACAAAGAGCCTAATTAGTGCAGATCATTAAAGTGTTTTGGCCATGATGGTCAAATAGATGGCATGGTGAGGAAAGAATAACACAAAATACCAAAGCAGCCAAGAAACTAATGCATTGATGTGAACATATATATTCCTATTCAGATGTACTGTATGCTGTTGTTTATTTAGTAAATAACAAACTGGCTTAAAGACTTTGAAGTCAATATTTTGGAGATGTCATAGCAAATAATAACAAATAATCTGAGATGAAAATGTGTGTGTAAGCCAGGAGATTGACCTATTCTCATATGTTACGTCTCAAGAAATCGGCTAAAACTTCAGCAAGCTATTGATGGAAGCTTGTGAAAAGAGACCCACAATGTTTGACCCACATTGAAAGGCAAATCTGCCAAACACTAAGGAAATGTATGTAATCTAAAAATGTATTTTGTTGTTCAGGCATTTGACAAATAATTTCATAATTCAAACTGACCTAAAACAGGAATAATTGATTGATTGATTTTATACAGTTCAAGTATTTCTTAGTTTCATTTAAACATGAACCCACAGGATAATGATAAACAGAGTTTATTTTGACTAGCTCGGCTTAAAGAGAACTCCTGTCTGTCGTGGAAAAAGTCCAGAGTCATCCTTGCTGCTGAATTTCTCTTTAGCTCTCTCAATTATGCAGCTTTCAGTCTCCATTTGTCACAGAAGTTTAGGGTTTTCTGATTAAACCTGCTGTTGGCAGGCAGCTAAACAACTTACTTACTCACTCCAGCTGCTCCGGTGCCAGAATCATGTTGGCACAATCTCTGATGTTGGCTTGGGTCAAACGGCACCTGGATCATGTGTCCTTGGGAGGCTGAGGAGCAGCAGTCGTGACTCCTGGCATCTCGAGACACACACCATGAGGAGTGTGCGTGTGTGTGCCCACCATATTTGCTGTCGTTATGCAGTGCTATAGTCAAAAACAATAAAGCTTGGTTGAGCAGCTAAACCTCAAAGGAAGAGTTGGGCTTTGAGCCGTCGATGCTACATAAATTATGGACAGCTTTCTCTTTATTCAGCACAGAACTGATGGCAGCAAAAACAAAGTGCTGAGATTAGAAACGCTAATAAAGTGAAAGGCAGTGGAGGATAAATAAGACGGGCTTCTTGAGCCTGGCAGGGGGAAACGTATTAGCAATCGGGGGGTGAGTCTGCAGGGCTGTCAGGTCCATAATGATGCTCTCATTGACCGGTTTGGAAATAATTGTGACTCAGCTGTAACAACCCTGCTGATGGTGTTCATGAGTCCATTGCCTGGCTCTGTCCAGCTTTAGAAGGGGCTTTAGAAGTTTGTTTTATTGATAATTTACTCACTAAAGGGACATTTATAATCTCAAGTGTTGTTCAAGATCAGCTTTCAGGTACATCAGATGAAAAATACAGATTTTTTTTTAACATTTACTCTTGACATTTGAAAACAAATTGCTTTCTTAGTTTGGAAATGATTAAACATTTGAGTCTTGATAGATGCCAGCCTTCACGTACTCCCTGTAAACATCTGAACCTGTGAATAAGCATAGCAAGAAACCAGTGTGAGCTTTGGTCTTTTCCTGGCTGCAATGGCAGACTGTGACTTTGTAAGGTCAGTGGTAATCATAATAGTAAACTCCTGATGCAGCTGCATGACTGCATGATCAAATGCAACGTGTCTGTGATTTTATTTGTGCACCTTCGTTGAATAAGGTATAGTTATTGAGTTGTCGAGGCAAGTCCTTTACAATCTCTGATTCAAACATAATCAGATGTTGTTGCAAACAGATCTGTCATTTCTGATCTGATGCCTCCTTCTAGTTGTTCCCCTGCTTACTGCTCTTCTGCTCCTAATAAATGAAACAATATCTTTTTCAGGGATTTCTGCTTCTTTAAAGTGGAAAATTGCTTGCAGCTATAATTTACTTTTCAGCACAGACTTACATGTCTTACATCCTATGTAAGATATTGTTCAGATCTTCCAAAGAGAACTGTCAGTTCACTTCTTGCACATTTGTTTCTTATGCGTGCTGCTCAGTTTTTACAATCCAAATAATTGTTGTGTGAAAAACCAGAGGTAATTTAACTTTCCAACTTTTCCATCACAACCCGTGAACGAGTCCTTGTATCTTTCGACAAATAAATCCTGATCTTGAGTCTGTTTTACTTAAGGATTAAACACCACAAGGAGGGAACTGGATTGCCCTCTAGCGCCACTTTATGTCTTAATGATGTGTTTCAAACTGTGGGAATCGCCTCTGAAGATTAGTTTCTCACTGCTGATTGAACGTGGGAAGCAGGACTCCCTCACATGTTTGTCCTTCTGAGATTACCCTCCCAATCCTCCAAGGTGTTGATTAAAGTAAATCAGAAATTTCTTTCTACGCTTCAATCAGGCATGAACATGATTAACATGCCATTACAATGACTGCAGGATGGAAAACACTCAGATGTTCCGGCGAGGCACCAATTTCCTTCAAGTGATTTGTGGTGAAGAGATTTGATAATGTTGTTGCTTGAAGTGTTTTTCCACAGACTTTCAGTATTGTTTTTATCTGTGGGTTCTCCATATTTTTGTTGCCTTTGCAAATATAATGCTAAGAGTAAAATCTGCAATAGCATCATTATCCTTTATTCATATGGACAGAATCACTTCTGCCTGCACAATAATGTTTTGATTTATGAAGAGATGTATCAGTTGTTTAGACAGTTGGCAGCAGTTTCATTTCTATTTTTGGAGTGTTTAAAATTTACTTTTTTGTTGTTTTGATATTATTTATCAAATTTCTTTTAAATGCCTTATTGAGCCAGACGCTAATGTTCAGGGGAAAGTCCTTGTGTGTGAATATCACCAAACTGTTTGTTGACCCATTTCCTTCCCTTTCTTCTGATGCAGCATGTAACAGCTGTGTTTTTACACGTTCAAGAGCAAACTATCAGAGCCTCTTAAATGTCAGTCTCCTCCTCTCCCCTCCCCTTCCCAGCTAGTGTTTGTTACTGTAGCTGCTGCAGTAAAAAAACAAAACATAACGGCAATAAAATCGTTTTTCACCCTCCAGCCATCCACCGATGTGACTGAAGTCACCTTGTCAGGACAAGGTGTCAACCGGACATCCCTAAAAATACACCACAGCTGCAACTGAGCATGTGCAAAACCTGTTTGTACAGTTTTCTCTGGACAGTGGAGTAACATTAAAAGTTGCAGTTTCCTTGTGTCTCCGTCTTTCCAAATCATGAAAAGTAAAACCATAAATTAAACCTTAACTTTTTTTTTGTTCTCTGTTTTTATTTGCAGCATGCCCATCCTCGAATCTGAAGGAGATGAAAGGTAAGCCAACCCCCCCCCCCCCCACCCCCAAAACCCAAACATGAAAGCCAACACTGTGATGTATTTTTAGTTGGGCCGTAGAGAACATTTTCTGCCGCTCTCAGGCTGACTCAAATGCACTAAAAATATTTGCAGACTGGATTTCTGAAACACTCAAGCTGTTGTATGCTCAGTAATTCTGTACTGGACTCGTTTTGATGAGAAAGATACATGCCAGAGCCATTGTGCTGAAACAGTAATATTAAGCATAAATCAGTGTTTTAAATAAAGCTTTGGTGACAGCTGTTCTCCGGCTGACGCCTGTGTGAGGGTTATTCCAGCACCGTTTGATAATTGTTTCTATTTCTAACTCAACATGTCATTTGCTGCTTTCAGCTCCAGAATTACATCCAGAGTCAGATTTACATTATTGAGTCAGTGACTTATTTCTCTCTGCCTTTCGTTTGGATGATGAACATCATATTCAGATTACATAAATTTATCTGATGACCTTTTATGCGTTCTGAATAAGAAAGTAACTGGCTTTAAATCAACTTTTAAAAAGCCAAACAGAAAAACATATGTGTGTATGTCAATATATTTCAGTATCAGAGATGATTTATTTCAGTAATTAAGATCAAACAGTAATGTATTGTCACTATTAAAGGCACACAGATTCCTTTTTGCCTTAATTTGAATATTACATGCCTAATATGTAATATTAGACATGTAAAACAAGTTGTCTGCATTAAAACAAATAACGCAAACAACTTATGTTAATTTTTACAGATGTGCCATAACCCAAAAGAGTTGCAGAAGCCAAAAATGGTATTTGGAAAACAAAGAGGAGATCTTCTTAATAAAATACTTATGAATCAAATATTGAATATCTTTAAAACAAAAGGGTTGACAATTAGACTAGGTCAAAGGTCAAATTAAAGTGAACGTCATAATAATACTGTTCATTAACAATAAGAATAATTTTTATGGATTAATTGGGTTTGACTTTTGCCTCTACTGAGCCAAAACGTGCCAAGCTAGCATGAACCTGACGTCCCCACTAATCAGACAGACTTGTTGGAAAAAGCTTTGTATTTTTGTCCACCATCAGAAACCCATTATTTAGTGATACGTGGAGACAGAAAGAGCAGGAATACCAGCGAGCACAAAGCTCAGAGCTGCGGTTGGCGCTCTAATCTCGTCTTCTGGAATCCGGTCTTCTGAGAACTCTCTGAGTCCGAGCAGTTTGACGCTAATTTCCGTATCAGCAAATTACAGGAAGATGAACAGGATGAGGGCATTATTTTCTTTTTTTTTTAGGAAGGATAAGAATACTGTTAATGGTAGATGTGTTCATGTGGAGCAGACGTCTGCCGGTGTGCTTTTGGGCTGCCGAGCAGTGACGTCATTGCCATGGCGAGGAGAGAGAAAACGGGCCTACATGCTTGTTTGTTCTATGTTAATCATTGCAGAAACACGGTGAGGTCGATAATCTACTGTCTGCCTAACGTTTCGATGTTGCCATGTGTTTGACATTTTCCCTGCAGTCCCACAGACAGAGATGCGGCGGCAGGGGACCAAGACATCAGGTGAGTCCAGATGTGACGGTCCGTCCTCATGGAGACACATCATCATTAAAAGCTGAAAGCGTGCACTCAGTCTTATCTGGAAATCCACCAGCTGTTCTTGCTGCATGACCACTTGGCCCTGACCCTTAGCTACATATTGACAGCACAAACACACTGCAGCCTCTAATGATCCCCGCACTACTTGCTTAAGGACTGGAGACGTCTCAAGGCAGTGTCATCGTCTGAGGGCTAGGAGTCTCTGTGATGCAGAGATTTAGACAAACTCCTGGATCTCAACCCATGTGTGAAACAAGAGGCCCATTAAGCAGTAAAATGTAGACATGGAGAGATTATCCTGTTTGTTTCATAACTCTGTGTGTTCACTGAATCTGTGGCAGGAAAAGGTGCCCTGTGGCCTACGCTTCCCAGAAGCCCTGGCTGCTGAACTCCTCTGTGGTGGAGAACATCACCTTTGAGATGCCAATGATAAAATCAAGGTAAACTCTGACCTGCAATTAGAAGTTAATGGCTGTGTTTCCCCCCGGTTTTTATCCTTTTGGTTGGACGGTTCATCAGAGCAAATTGCTTCAAAGGTCACCAACGAGGCTGTTAGTGGAGCCTTATTCTTATCCTTACTGGCAAAACCTTTGGGTATTTTATCCATTTATTAGTGAGCTAATTAAAGCTAATTCCAGTGCTGCTTACAAGCGCACGCAAAATAACACTTTCAGAACTGCCGTTTTCTGTGAAGCTTGTATACTGAACGTAAATGGGGAATTTGGACACATCACAGATCAGCAAAAGACAGGAATTCAAATCGGAATTACTGGATTTTCCCTAATTGGGGTTAAAGTTAACTATGAAAAACATTTTAAATCTGTATAAGCAAAACCTTACTGAGTTCTTTTGAGGTGTGACCTTGCACAACACTGAAGGAATCAGAGAAAAGTCAGGAAAAAAACACCAAAATCTGCATAGATTAAAGATCTCAGGCGACGTGTTGTTTCAGTGAAAACCATTTCATTCTGAGAAGTTGCAGCATGTTGCAGTAATGTGCAGCATTGTTTGTGCATTGAAGGATTATATTTAGACCCCCAGTTTTAAACTGTGCAGTTGCACTTCATTAAGTATTCTGATCATTTAATGCTGCTGGTTGCCATTTTCTTTTCTTTTGACTTATTTCTTCACACCTGAGATCACAGTTTAAACATTAGTGATAACAGTGTCAGAGGTGGACTCATTAATCACTGCCTGAGTATTTATTATTTATTATGACCTATTAGCTGCCTTGTCGAGATGCTAAATGAAAATACAGCCTCTGTTGTCCCAGTAGCCCGTTCACAAAATTGAAAGTGCTGATCCCTGATTGAACTGAAGCTACTGTTTGACCTGACAGTAAAACACTTTGAGAGAGGATCATTTGATTTAACGAAGGGTGTGTAATTCAACCTCGTCTCTTTAAATCACTCCCAGCACAACAACACATGCTGTGAAAACACCTGTGCCTCCGAAACCCCAAAACACAGCATTTCTAGCGCACAGTCAAGCCCACACTCATGAATTTCACAACGAATGGTTGGTTTGAAAGGCTGCTTTCTTGCTCTTATGGCAACAGCCTGACTCTCTGCAGGTCTAATGGACTGTTAATCATTTTTCCTTCCTTTCATATAGTACTAATGGCCCTGTGAGCTTTGTTGCTGTGGATTTGTTCTGTGAAACAAAGCCTCCTGTCGCTTTGCCGCTACCATTTTTGTCATGCTGCTTGGAGAAATACAGACAGGCCATCTGCCGCTGCAGCAGGTGTTTCTGCACGTTTGTGTTTCTCATGGTGATGATGGGTGTCATCTTCAATGCCAGCTACAATATGCAGTCGTTGGTTGCTCTGTGGATAAGCTACTGCTTGATCTTCCACCTGATGAACTTAAAAACCTGATGCTCATTCAGCTGAACCTTGACATTTATATACACTGCAAAAAATGACATTTTCATCACAAAATGACATAGAATCGAACACGCGGAAGACACCTTTGCATTATGATGTACCTGCTCTACCACTGAGCTATGCTGCAACCTATTATACAAATTATCTAATTGATTTTTTTTTTGCATCGCATTAATGTCTTAATTGATCATTACATTAGTGTGGCCATTTGTTCCTGTTAACGCAGCCAGATCAGACTCTTGCCACACAGATCTGCTGTTTGTCTTAAACTTAATTAAAATTGAACACGTCTTGCAGTGAATCCAAAGGAGTCCTCCTGACTTTGTGTTTTGCAACAGAATCGACAAATAATTCTGAAAAACAAATCAAAGCTGTTCTCCTAAAGCTAAAGCACTGATTTCATGATGCCTCAGTTTGTTTTTTGGGTCATGGAGTTATGTCATCATAGCCCTTATACGGCTCCATTAGACTGGGCTATTGCACATCATGTAAAGATGATTGTATTTGATAAACAATGTGGGCTGCAAGGTTTAGTAATTGCATTTTAAATTCAAATTATATTAATGGACAGCTCCTCTGCTTTCTGTGTGGAGCTGAAATCAACTCGATTGACCTCTTCATCTCGCAGCCGCTGCCGTTTCCGCTGTTTCTGCTTTCACTTCAGGTTGGGTTGTGGTCTGCATACCTGGCCGCAGTTGATATGTAAAAATCATTGAAATGACAACTGGAAAGCACAGCTACAGAAAGCAGCAGCGATGTTTCTGTCTGCCTGCTGATTTCTGCCCTCATTTGTATTCTGCGTTTGCAGATACAAAGCTGTCATCGAGGCCTGTTCCCTTCAGCCTGACATCGACATCCTTCCACAAGGAGACCAGACAGAGATCGGTGAGCGGGTCAGTACCACCTGGAGTATTCTGTACATATTACATAAGTCCTTAAGTCATTTTTCATCATTACTGTGCAGCAAAGCTTTGATTTTTCTGCTTACATGGAGCTGGACTGACCTCATTTAGTCAAAGCACTGTCCTGCTGCAATTTCTTTTTCGTGTGCTTCTAATGATGGAAATAAATCATTATCTCCTTAGTTATTTTTGTTTTTTTCATATTCATATTAACTGTTACCAAAAGCCTTTGGGTTGCTATTTTTTCCTATCTGCTTGTGCAGGGTATCATCTTATCAGGAGGACAGAAACAGCGGATCAGCGTGGCCAGAGCCTTGTACCAGCAGACCAACGTTGTCTTTCTGGTGAGTCTTTACAGACACACAGCAGAGGATTTTATCAAGAGAGTCACTTTGGTTGATTGGTTTGATACTTTAGCATTCGGTCAGACATGATTCTATTTCTGAAACTGTCCTGCATAACAAAAATAGCAGCATACTCCTTCAGCTCAGAGCAGATGACTCTGAGATGTCAGATCCTGGTGGATTTTAGTCTTTTAGGACATTTTTGTTTCATGTGACTTACTTCCCCCCCCACAATCTATTTTGCTCGGTTCCTAACATGAAAGTGTGTAAACTGAATGTTTTGCACCACTTGCAAAATACAGGGAGAACAATATCACTACATTTTACCGTGACCTGAGCAACATGTTTTTGTTTCTTTTTTGTCTACTCATAGAAATAAAAGTGGGGAAAAGCGCATACAAAACATATATCTTCTGGTATTTTCATGTGTAAGAATGGCCCAATAGAAGAGTACAGTACAAATTGAGTTTTATTTATTTGTCCTCCACTTTTTGTGAACCTCTCTGTGCATCACACTGAAACACTGTAAAATGTGAGAAAGTCAAAGTGGTATTAACTCTCTTGCAAGATACTAATTCATGTCATGTTGGAGGTGAAAAGACTTTTGCGTTCCACTGTTTGTTCTGACACATGGTTGTTTTCTTGCACTTTGAAACATCTGCTTATATATTTTTAGGATGACCCATTTTCTGCTTTAGACATCCACCTGAGTGACCATCTGATGCAGGACGGCATCCTGAAGCTGCTGAGGGAGGAGAAGAGGACGGTGGTGCTGGTCACACACAAACTGCAGTATCTGCCACACGCGGACTGGGTAGGACCACTCGGTCTGGCTTCCTTCACTCCAACATTTTGTGGATGCTTCATCACCGAGACGTCTCTAAAGTGCACACATTTCTTCTGCGACCACGCTTCTTCACATCAGATTATCGCCATGAAAGACGGGACGATCCAGACTGAAGGGACTCTGAAGGATATCCAGAACTCTGAACCAGAACTGTTCAGGCAGTGGAAGACCTTGATGCACAGGCAGGACCGGGAGTTTGAGACGGTGATTAATGACCTGCACTCACAGTATAAATTAGTTTTTAAATGACTCTGAATCAGCATTTAGTAAGGCACTGCTTCTTTTAACTTGAGAGATTTCTGAACAAGCCACTCTAGGAGCTTCAAGAGAGAATTAGATAAGCAATTTCATCAGGAAAAATATATCCAGTCTGGGTCAGAAGTTTATTATCACGGGTAAGATTTTTTTTTCTCGCAGTGAACTGATTATACAGCAAGCAGAACTGAGTAGAAAACTTAAATAAAGTATATTTTTTATTTAAACCTGATCATACATGCAAGTTAAAATTCATACACATACACAAATATTTGGAGAAGCGCCTCTTTGCAAGGAAGGATTCTTTTTGTAGCCGTCAACGAGATTTCTGAGTGAATATATGATCTGTCATCTCAGATGGATTGGGTTTTTGTTCCACAGAATCAACTTTTATGCACATTAACCACATTTCCAGGAGAACAACATGCAGGTCATTCCAGCAGACTGCTGTTATCTTCATTTTTCCATTTCAAAACCATTTTTCCATTTCAAAACCAGTTCGGTTTTACGTAATTGAAATCATTGTCCTGTTGGAACCCCAATCAAGTAAAGAAAATTGGTCAGAAAAACCCAAAAACAATCCAGAAACCAGCACAGTTTGGCAGGAGATTGATCCAGAGGATGCTGGCCAGTAAAGCAAACCTTTAACTTGGACTGAAGTCTTTTAACCTTCACTCAAAACATCAACTAGATGACTGAAACATATTTTAGTGTTCTAACATTACCAAATACAAATTCACAGTAAATTCCAATCGCATGCATCAAAATAAATGGTAAATGTTGATTATTCAAAGAGATAATAGCATTCATGCCCATGATAAGATGTAAACCTTCCCTGGGACTGTGCATAAAACTATTCCTGAACCTGTTTTGTTTTTTTTCTTTTAGGAAACTGTGGCAGAGAACATGACGGATATGGAGAGGAAAAACCTGCGGAGGGCCATGTACTCCAGAGAAGCTCTGAGGACGGAGGAGGACGAGGAAGGTGAGAGGAGACGAGGAAACAAACCAGCTGGAGGAAATTTATGCATGACTGCAGTCTGAGCTTCTCTGATTTCATCCTGGCTGATAATATGCAGGATGACATTTACCTTCACCTCCTGTGTTTGCTGAGAAGCATCTGTTACATTAAAGCTTAGGCTCACCAGGCTTACTTTAATGTATAAGTCTGTAGTAGTCCATGTGACTCCTAGTGCTTTTATTTTCTGCATCATGGTTGACGCAAACACTTCAGAATAGATCAATAATCTCAGTCTTCTTCTTGGCTCTTGTTTTGACTCACCAGGAGCTCAGAAATGTCACCCCGTCTCAGTCCGGCAGCTTCCTGCTGTGACTCTGTGTGTTTGTGTTTGTCTTTGACAAAAAGGTGAAGGTGTTGAACTGCAGATACTGCGCTCTTTATCTGTGCTCTGTGTTGTCTCCCGTGTGCTGGTGGCACCCCGGGCTGGACTTGTGCGATGTCTCCGGCAGCAGCGGTTGCCGTCCTTGCCTTTGAGCAAACAGGTGTGGCCAGAAAACGCATGGTTTGGATAGAGAAATGGCAACAAAGCAGCCGCTGTGGCATTGCGATGCTGGTAGCAAACTGCCAAGCGTGTGGATTTCTGCATTTTAGAAAACCGTTATTCCTTCGTAGTAATGCCTTTCTCTCACTTCCCTCTGAAACGTTCCCAACTCCTGCTTAGGCGACTGAATGAAAGCATGGCTGTAGGTGACTGTTGACCTTTTTTTTACCACTGCTGGTTATTAAGCCTGATTTCCTTCTGCTCTCCCTCTGCTTCCAGCATGTCTGAGCACAGAAGGCACTGACATGGAGCCTCATGCGCCGACGCCTGCTGCTGCATGGTGTGATGTGTTGTATTTACTCTTCATCGTGAATGAGGAGGTGGAAAGAGTTTTTTCACCAGCTCCCTCCTCACTTCTGTCTAATACTTCACTTCTTTTTTCATAGACTCAATTTAAAATGATTAACTTATCAAGCATTTTTATCCAAAAGTTCACACCACTTGATGAGTGTTCAACAAGTTGATGAGAGTTAAGTTATGCTCACTTGAGATATTTTATTAAACACGATGTTTTGTTTTATTTTGCACCTGAGCTGTGGATTTCTGCAGCTCCTCCAGAATTATTGGGGACCATTAATGAGTTCTTGAACTGTTTGATTTAGTGGCTGTTTTCTTCTGATGATGAATTAGCCTTCCATCAATGATGTTTTGTAACTTAACCCTGCCTTAATTATCTCCACAACTTCATCTCTGCCCTTTCTGTTGTGTTGTTTGGTCATAGATGTTTGCTGAGTTTCCTCTGCAGCCTTCACAGAATAGCTGAGATTGAATCACACATAGTTAGCATTAGTAACACATGGTAAATGACCTGCATCTGTATAGAGCTTTTATCAAGTCTGAGGATTCCAAAGCAATTTACACTACAATCAGTCCATCCACCCATTCACACATTATAGTTGTGAGCTATATAATAGCCACAGCTGCCTTGGGGCAGACTAACAGAATCTAGACTGCCATCCAATCGGCACCAGGTGCTCTGATTACCACCAGCAGGTGAGGCTGGTGAAGTAATTTGCCCAAAAACTGAGACAGACAGAATGGGGATCCAAACCGGGAACTCACTGCCTACAGAAAACCCTGTCCACTGAGCCACTGGCACCTCTGACCAACGGCACAAACCCTAATACCATAGATTGAGGTTTGTGATTGTAAAAGCACAGATTAGCAAAGCACAGAACAATTTTTAAAAGTCCCTTCTCTGTCTTTGTTTTGCCTTAGAACTACTTCATAACAAAGGTGAATGAGGGAAATCATAAAAATGTATCTGACATGATAAAAAGAGAAGTGAAGGTAAAGAGCAGAACAATCTAAATGTCAGAGAGCATTTGAGAAGTCACTTCAGATAGACACAGAAATAAGACGACTTATGTAAAAAACAAATTAAAAATTATGTAAGTGTACCGGTAAAACAAATACCACATCTAGTGGCTGCTTGACCTTTCACCTCCTCTCGCTCTTGACTCCAGAGGAATCGTCGGACAGCGACGATGACGACAACCTGTCGCAGGTGATGCGCCAGCGAGCCACCATCCCCTGGCGCTCCTGCGGTGCCTACCTGTCCTCCGCCGGCCTCCTCCTCCTCACTCTGCTCCTCCTCTCACAGCTCCTAAAACACTCCCTCATGGTCGCCATCGACTACTGGCTGGCGCACTGGACGTCTCATGTCATCACGACCAAGATAGACGCCTCGGCTCACAATTGCACCCTCATTAAGGTGAGTAGCTGATGAAAACCCGGCTGACTGAGCCTTCTCCCCCTTCACCGTTGTTTGTGCCGTGCTGCAGCGGTCCGGCCTCTCTACTGCGACCCTAAAGTAGACTGAGCTGAAATTGAACTTGGATGATGTTTTTAAGAACCGCTGTCTGAGTTAAAGTTGTGATTCATACTCATGTCTTCATGCAGCAACTCACCTCCCATGACATTAAAAGGTTTTCACACTTCAGACACACATCTGGCTTTGCAGAAATATATGTAAGGTTGTCTGGGTAGGTGCTGCAAAAAAACCAACAAAAAAAGCACTTTTACATTTGGGATGACATTGCAATCTTTCAACATCCAGTGCAATGAACAGATTTCTATTCCTTACAATTATTCAGTGGGTGTAATATCTGCAGAATTCCCCTCCAGGGAAATCATCACAGCTTTTTTTTTTTACATTTTCTTCACGCTCTTCTCACTAATTCTCCACTGAATCTCAGTTGAACAGAGCTGACCTAAAACCCAAACACAGAAATTGCCAGCACCAGATGGAGCGCTCACTAACCCACCCTGAAGCAGCAGCAGCAGCCGCTCAGTCTGCGTAGCAGAGCTGGAGTCACGGATTTATGGGAAAATCTGTGCCAAAATGTTAAATATCTTATTACAAAAAGCAGAAATTAATCTCTAAATTAAACTTTTCACGCCTCCTTAGTCACTTTCTTTCTACATGTGTTTTTTTTTACACACTGCACTTATAGCACATGAAAAACACAGCAGACACTTCAATCCCCATTCACTGCAAACATGGTGAGGAAAGCTGTGCTGCGCCATTCGCACTCAGAGGTCACACCAACTGTTTTTAGGTTGTCGTATCCAAGACGAGTAAATCAACAACTTTATTAATAGTTTTACGAGTTCAAACTCACAGACGGAAATTTGATACCATGTCAGGCTACAAACAGAGTCAGCTGGCCATGAGGGCTGCAGCGTCTGAAAAGCTCTGGAGAACACAAGCACCCTACGAGCACAGCTAAGTGTTCAGAAATTGCCACAGAGCGTATCTTGTTTGGCGGAGCTTCAGAGACGCTCTGCCAGGTTTATCTAATCTGCTCTGTGCAATAGACTAATCCACATGGGGACATTCAGAAGTCCTGTTTGGACATCAAGCACACGCACACACACACACACCTACACACACACGCACACGTACGCATACACACAGGCACACTTCCCATGAGCAGCTCAGAACCACAGAGACGGGAGAATTCAACCTGCATTTTCACCTCACTGGACAGACAATAAGCCGAGTTTATGCTTTATGAAACTAGCAGGAACACACAGGTAGGAATATTGGACAAAACAATCTATTTGATTTGCTTAACATTTTCCAAAGTATAAAAGAAGGCAGATTTAGTCACTGTAATCTGCTTTTAAAATGTGTGGTAACTTGTAAAAGTCACATTTTACATTTTATTACATTCCAACCACAAACTTCCACATATTTTTGGGAGGCTTTTGTAAAATAACAAGGGTTTCGAATCTTTCTACAAATAAACTCTTACATTTTTATTTAGCACTACTGAATCAAAGCTTTCTAAAACCAGCCTTTATTGATAAAAACTTTCTTTGTTGGTTTTGGTTAATATATTTGGGGTTGAACACAAGAACACAAAAATACTCATAAAAAAAACAACAAAAAAAACACATTTGAAGTGCAGGTTGAAGCTGCTTGAGCTGAGAAGAGAGGGCGAGGAAAACAACTGAGCATTATCAGCTCCTTCCTTTCTCCCTTTTTGTTTGTTCAAAAGTTGCCAGCTCAGCTCTGAGCTTCTTTGGCTTCTGCTGCATTAGATGGCTAATTTTCAACCAGCCTCACAGCTTAATTATGCTGGTAATTATAGCACAGGCAAACAAAGTGACACCTCCTCAGATACTAAGTGTTACATCCATCTTGTTGATAAATGTGCCTCTGTGCTGCAGGACTGTGGCTTCAGCCACTCGTGGTATCTGTCCGTGTTTAGCGTGCTCTGCTGCCTTGGCATCGTCCTCTGTCTCGCCACCTCTGTGACCGTGGAGTGGACGGGCCTCAAAGTGGCCAAGGAGCTCCACCACAACCTGCTCAACAAGATCATACTGGCCCCCATGAGGTAGGGCGCCCACAGTGCGGGGGCCTCCCTCATCTGAGGTGAAAACAGGATGTCAATGTGCTGTGTGTCTCTCTGGGTCCATGTGCAGAACATCGTTTATATGAAGAGACGAGGTTAAAAGCACCTTCATTTGGCGTCGTTACTCAAAGCGCAATCTGTTCCCCGGCACGTCTCTGAAAACAGACGGGCGTGTTTGTACGCCCTTCGTAGACACTCACACATGCAAAAATAAAAATAAAAACCCTCACTGTACTCACTCGGCACCAACCTATTTAAACCGAAACGGCTGATCGGAAAGATTGCAAACAGAAACTGCTGATTAGTTCAATATTTAAATGTGGGGATCTTTAGATTTCAACTTGCATGATAAAAATGTTGAGTAATATTATAAGAATTTTGAAAATAGGAATAGGAAGTAATATATGATTAAAAATAACTGAATAATTATCAGTAAAAGGAAAAAGCCAGTAATAGTGAAAAGTAGCTAATAAATAAGAAAAGTTGACTAAATAAGATGGTAATATTATATATGAATCTAAAATATAAGGAACCAGAAAGTTATGATAAAGTAATATTAAAAAGGAGAAAGTCCTAACAGGTAGTTATTATTGAAGAAGAATTGAGTGTTAATTGCATCAATACTGAATTAACTAAGTCTTATAGTCCAATTATCAATCTATTGATTAGAAATAGATAAACAGAAGTGGGTAAGTAAGAAATAAGGAAGCCATAATCAATTTAACTTAATTCAAACTATGTCAAGCAAGTTTCAACTTTCAGTTTAGTCATAGTTTCAAGTAATAAGTTAATTTAAATCAAAAACTCAGTTTCCTTTGTTAATTGCTGCTAAATTATGATAAAGTATATATCAAGTTTGTAGGCAAACTTGATATATATCAAGTTATCAAGTTATAACAAATTTGAGTCTTGTTATCTCTAATTCAACCAGAGTTTGATAATTTAATATTTGGGCTTTAACTGATTGAACCTCAAGTTAACTATATAATCAGAATGGAATACATTTTCTCCTGTTTGGCTTTTTAAAAGCCAAAATATAATATATACATATATAATATATTTTGTTGTAATTAATCTCTGTACCAGTCAATTTAGTTTACTTGTATATCTTGGACATTCACTCCGTAACCAATCATTTTAATTTATTACGGTTTATTTCAACAATTTCAATTCGACGGCGTAAACAACACATATCAAATAATGACGTGCAACAATAGCTGATCCATTTCACAATAATTAGTTATTGCATTTATCATAACTGCATCTTTAATTTCCTTTCCCCTTTGTCCTGCTGAGGCTGTTTGAGACGACTCCGCTCGGCAGCATTCTCAACCGGTTTTCCACCGACACAAACACGATCGACCAGCACATCCCCACCACCCTGGAGTGTCTGTCCCGCTCCACCCTGCTGTGTCTCTCCGCCCTGGGCGTCATCTCTTATGTGACGCCCGTTTTCCTCATCACCCTGCTGCCGCTGGCTGTCGCCTGCTACTTCATCCAGAAATACTTTCGAGTGGCTTCAAGGTGAGTCAGCTGGTTTGGAATATTGCGGCTTTATGATGTCGGTTAGTAGCACAATTGGAACTGTGATTGATATTTTCCTTCTCCTGTTTGCCTGGTGGTCAGGGACCTGCAGCAGCTGGAGGACGCAACACAACTCCCTTTACTCTCCCACTTCTCTGAGACAGTGGAGGGGCTCAGCACGATAAGGGCTCTCAGGTAAAATGCAGACATTCTGCCCTCAGATCTGCAGACATAAAAGCTTGTAACCTGTAATACTAAAATTGGAGGAAGACGGAGATAAGTGGGGCTTTGGTTAAATGCTATAAAAATTAAACTGGATTTTGAGAAAGCTGTTTTTTCAGGGGACGATTAAAGATCAGAGGAATAAATGTTTTAGCCATGGTGGCATTCTATAAGAAAAAGTCCTGAATGAAAAGCGTGAAGATGCAATAATTTACTTTCTGGTAGGGTTTCCAGAAGCTGGGTTTACATTTTTCATGATGTATGACAGTAAGCAAAATCTATTGAAACACATTCACCTGGAATTGGCTTTGTATGCTTCTATTTTCTGAATCTAACCTGAAAATTTACACGTTTTAATACAAAATATATACACAAACCTGCATATTTAAAGTGTGTCTGATTCATACTTTTATCTGCCTTCATAACAAAGGATTAACCACCATTCACTATTCTGAATGTTTACATTTTTATTATATTGACCAGCAAGGAAAGTTAAAACATTCTTCTTCTTGCTTTGGATAGACACTCAAAACTAAGACAGTCTTTGTCATTGGTCAGTAAATGACGTCAACATGTGGCAAATTCATTTTCTTTCTGGGATTTGATGTTGTTATTGCCACCTACTGTCTCAACATGACTATCACAGGCTTTTAATTACATTTGTTTTTTTATTTTTTTATTTTTTACAAAATATCATTTAAAAAAACATCTGAATTTGTCAAGTCCCAAATGATCTAGTTTAGAGAAAATAACATATAAAAGTGTTTATTTTTGGCAAAGAAAAGATAGAATGACTGACATTTACATGTGCATAGCGACTTTAAACAGAGCTCTCTTGCTTGATTTCAGCTTTGAGTGAATGATGCTTCATCATTGTTCTCTGATGTTTCTGATATTGCAGCAAATGAAATGAGAATCTCCAGCTAAGTTAAGCTCTCTGTGATTCTTAAAAAAACATTTAAAAATGTTCCTTTGTTACACATCCCCCACATTTGCTCATCTGTTACAAAATGTTTGCAGATGTCTATAAAATAACAGAGCAATGAACCCATAATAACGCTGTTTAATCTCATGCTATCCTATTCAGATGCTTTGTCTGCACTGATGAAGCTTCACTCACCTCAGCATGCCACATGCTCGCAGTAGCTACCATGCAACGGAGTTTGGCTTATTTTCTGAAGAATTTAACTTTCCATATTAACATTAACTTTTCATATTCCAACAATGAACTG
Source organism: Micropoecilia bifurca (assembly GCA_903067075.1). Lineage (NCBI taxonomy): Eukaryota > Metazoa > Chordata > Actinopteri > Cyprinodontiformes > Poeciliidae > Micropoecilia > Micropoecilia bifurca. The sequence goes on from CAEGAF010111930.1 coordinate 29,026, forward strand.
GTTTTATTTCTTTTTATATCAAACATAGTTACTTATGCTACAGCATGGGGCTACAAAATGGACTTAATGTTGCAGTAACGACAGCGATAAGGTCACCTGATCTCATGCTTCTCTATACAGATGTATTGGAGCAGCTTCCACAGCTGGTGAATTAGACTTATGTTCTAATAAAGTCAATCGATATCAATTATCAACTTTTCTAACAGCAGATCTATGTGTTTCTTATATTTTATTCACCAAGAATTACACTGTAAATCTTTTCTTTTACCAAAAACTACCATAGTAACATGTGCTACAGTGTTAGACCCCTTAAATTTCATCATCCTGCTTCAGATGACCTTCCTACTTTTTAATCCTGCTCTGGTCCAGTCAGGCAGGAGAAAGCTGCCAGCAGGAAAGCCGGTAGAGTTTTGAAGATGTTGTGGAACAAATTAAATCTTCCCTCTCGGCAGATACGAGCCCAGGTTCAGACAGAGGCTGCTGCAGTTCACCGACGCCAACAACATCGCCTCGCTCTTCCTTACGGCCGCCAACCGTTGGCTGGAGGTCCGAATGGTAATGAACCATCTGCTGTTTGGATCTTTGACGTTCAGATCAGTTCAGCTGCTGTGCTGGTCACTGTGCTGGCACACATTTATGCCAGTATGGATGGATAACTGCTTCCTATACTGAATTACTGAAATACTGATTTCCATCAAAGGCAGTCTTCACATCATGTGTGATGTCTCAGCTGCTGCCAATAAGCCAGTCTACTCTTGTGAATCACTTTACCTGTGATATATCACTTTCAGTCCTTCAGTGAGTCTCCTTGCTGTGGTCTGCAGGAGTATGTTGGAGCCTGTGTGGTGCTGGTGGCAGCTGTGGCCTCAATCACCAACTCTCTGTACAGCCAGCTGCCCCCCGGCCTGGTGGGGCTCGGACTCACATACGCTCTCATGGTGAGCATGTTTTTAATCTGTACCAAATATCTTGGAACATTTTTACCAAAAGGAGCTTGTATCTTTTTCATCTCAAGGCTAATCACTGTGGGTTTCAGTTCTTTAAAAGTCATTATGATTGGTATTTCATACTATGTTTCCTTTTTACTGAACATGTTTAATAAAACTTTTTTATAATCGTCATGGTTTAGAAAAACGTAAACTCAATTTTCTTCATAGTAAGAATCAGACTACCTCACCAACCACATTTCTACAAACCTGAACTTTAATGTCACAGGAAATGTATGTTATGGACCGACACTAATTATTGCACATTGAATGAAGTTGAAAGAAAATTTGACATAATAAAAAAAAAAGATATTGCATACATTTCTTTTTAGCCTACTGTACTCTGATAACACTAAATAAAAGATAAACTGGAAAAAAAAATCTCTATGATCCTTGCCCTATAGCGCTTAGTCAATATAGGGACTGCCATTTCTTATAGGTTGCCACTGCCAGTTATACTCTTTAAATTTCCAGATGATAGACTAAACAATCTTCAACAACATATTTAAATTTGTTAAATTTATTTAACACGTCTGCAGCTTTCCTAGGTCTTCGTGTTGCTGTTTGTAATGTTTTCTCTGAGACCTTCACAGGAAACCTTTAGCTAAGCAGAGATTAAATTACACACTCTGTTTACTTCAAGGCTGCTTGTTGCTCTAGGTTTTTGTTTAAGGGTAGCAAAAGACACTCAATAAAGGTAATCAAGTGCACTTTTGATATAAGATTGTAAAGAAAAAAAAGATATTTTTAAAAAATTACAATGATTTTTAGATTTATTTTCAAAACACTGGGATTTGAATCGAGAACTTTGAATCTTTGACTGTAAGATATTTTCTCTAACATGGAAGTGACTATAGAAGCATGCTTACATAAGCCTCGTTTTTATTTTTCTTATTTTTAAACCAAAACAGCTGAACTAGAAATTATATCAAACATGTTTTTTTTCCTTTTTTGCCACATAAAAACCCCCAAGATTTCTATTTTCTTTTAGATGTATTGCATTATTTTTCTCTCCGAAGTTTACTACTATCAAAAAACAAAAAGGAATGTGGTAAACATCTGCTCTAAAAATCATCAACGATTATTCATTAAATCTTAGTGGTCGTGTCTCTCTGGCCAGACTGGAGGGGCTACGTGACTGTAACCGTCCTTCCTGTCCTCTCGTATCAGGTGTCCAACTACATGAACTGGATGGTGAGGAACTTGGCAGACATGGAGGTGCAGCTTGGCTCAGTCAAGAGGATTAATGGCCTGCTCAAAACTGACCCGGAGAATTACGAGGGACTCCTCAGTGAGTGGAGCAGACAACGTTTTCTGCAAGCCCTAATCAGCCCACTTCCTCTTTTACCTTATTGTTTTTATTCATTGACTTTTTTTTTTTTTGCTTAACAAGTTCTTCTAATTCTGAGACGGTATTTTGCTGAACAAGGCTGTGGTAACGTTTCTGTGACGTTTCTGTGTCTCAGGTGTGTCTCAGGTGCCCGACGGTTGGCCTCGACAAGGAGAGATAAAGATCCAGAACCTGAGCGTGCGCTACGACACGACGCTAAAACCTGTGCTCAAAAATGTCAACGCGCACGTGCATCCTGGTCAGAAGGTGAGAAGAGCCGCTGCCTGCAGAAGCTGCTTCGCAGATCTGAACATTTCTCATGCTGCTACGATTTCATGTTTTTTCAGGTTGGGATCTGTGGGAGAACTGGCAGCGGCAAATCGTCTTTCTCCTTGGCTTTCTTCCGCATGGTGGACATGTTTGAGGGTAAAATTGTTGGCAAATTAGTTTAATACAGCAGCTGCAGATAGAGAGCAGAGAACATGCTGGTAATTTTGGTGCAGAAGGATTTAAATATCCTTAAAACAAACAAGCGTTTTATTACAGCAACATCATTTCACAAAGCAAAACATTTTTTAAAAATTCATAATTTAATTTGAGAATATGTATTTGATGCAGAAATGAATACATGTTGGGTTAGGGTAGAGCTTCATTTTCTCCTGTAACATTTCACACAGTTGGATTCTTGAACATTTCTCTACATCATCCAGAGAGTCGGGTCCTTTGTATTGGACTCTTGTCTTCAGCTCACCAAACAGGTTTCCATCCCAGAGAAAAAAGGAGATTGATTGTGTATATATTGAATCATTCTTTGTTGATTTAGTTTGGGGAGTTTTTTTTTTTTTTTGCTAAAACACCTGATGCTGACACTCCAGTGGTTTCTCGTTTGTTGTTCTGTAAAAACATACAACATAGCTCAATGTTCATTATTCTATAAACGTAAAAAGGTTTTCTAGAAATAAACCTGCAGCGTTACAGATCCTCCACCATACTAAACATTGGTACATGTAGATAGCATCAAGTTGTTGCTATGGAAACTTAATTTTCTAAGATGCTTAGTATAAGATCATGCTTCTGTAATAAAAGACAAACTTAAAGGGCTTTTTACATATTTAGCAGCCAATAAATGTATCTGTCTATATTCCAGTGCTGCTTTAAGCGTTTTAAAAAGAAATGATACAAGACCTTTGTTTTTCCTGTTTCACAGGGCGGATTGTGATTGACAACATCGACATCTCCAAGCTGCCTCTGCAGACCCTCAGGTCCCGGCTGTCCATCATCCTTCAAGACCCCTTCCTGTTCAGTGGCACCATCCGGTACGACAAACTCCTCTGTCAACAGGAAGACTCGTTAATGGAGGCTCAGATCCGATTGTAGTTAATGAAGAGGGACGCAGGACATTTCCAGAACATTTGGGAAAACTGCACCAGACATTAATAGTACTTATCTGAAACATGAGAAGAGCTGCTTATAGATAAGAGGTCATTACTCTGAAATGTTCAGAGGAGGTTCCTATTTATAGACCACAGTGGTACATCCCATAAAAGTCTTTTAATGTTGGAAAACAGACGACGGGGAATGAATTAAGGCTTTGGATATTCAGATCAGCCGTAATGCCAACAGCACAGTTTGGTTTTAGTCTCTGGTGTGAACAGCCTGACATGAGATAAAGTTTAAAATCAATATCTCCACTGCCTCTCTGACATTTATTTTAGATTTCACAATCAGATATTGACTACAAAATACTACCAGAAAGGTTTATTTACATATTATAAAGTATCGGCGCCTGTAAATGTCGCTTGGTGGACGCGTGTGTGCAGGTTCAACCTGGACCCAGAGATGAAGGCGACAGATGAGATGCTGTGGGAAGCTCTGGAGATCGCCCAGCTGAAGCCTGTCGTCAAAACCTTGCCAGGAGGTCTGGGTAAGAGGAAAACAAAACGCCAGCATTCACTTTACGATAAACCCGTTGGATAAGCCGCGCTTCAGCTAATTAATAATCTCAGAGTTCATGTTCAGAGTGCCGCCATCTAGGATCGTATCAAGTCACTTAGGCGATAAATTTTTAACTTAGCCGACCGTCTTTATACGGCAGATGTGACAGCTGACGCCTGCAGCAGACTCAGTCATATCAGGTGTTATTGTGACTTGCCAAACGATTCATAGCATTATTTTTTTTGCCAACATTGTAATTTTATTGACATTTTCTGATCTAAAGTGACAAATATTTCCTTATAAAAAATGGAATAAAATTATATTTGCTTTGTAAAGCTCTGAGAAGTTTTGCATATATTTGTATTCAGTCGCTGTTTTAACACCTGGTAATAATTGTCAAATTGAAATTCATTCATGCACTTCAAAATGCAACAACTAGACTCACTAAATCCAGAAATGAAACTCATAGAAGCCATACTTTGTACTCTACGCACAGGTACGAACCGGGTCACCTTGGAGCAGGACAATGATCCTAAATTACAGCTGAAATTGAACTACAATTGTTTAGATAAAGGCATATTCTTGTGGCAGAATGATCCAGTCAAAGCTCAGATCTAATATGTGGCAACGCTTAAAGGTTTATCTTAACAGACTCTCCATGCATCCTGATTTGGTTTTGAACTGTTTTGTAATGAAGCAGGGAAAATGTGTCTGGAAAGTTAGACAAAAAAACCCCACATTAGTCCACAACCCAACAGAAGATAGAAAGAGGGCAGGAAGGCAGAATACAAATGTTTGTGTTTTTATTTGTAGACTGCCCAAAACAGTCCATTAAATACGTTGAAATGTGTCGTTTTAATGTGACAAAATGTGACAAAGCTTTAAAGGGGTATGAATACTTTTGTATGTGAAAGCAGTTAAGCTGCTGCACACACACCAATTCGCTGCATGAAGCTGTACATGAAGGTTTTTACTGCACTTTTTACATAGTTTTTCAAGAAAACAGAAGAGCAGCTATGCTGTTTGACTAATGCTAATCTCATCCGATGCATCTTTCCACACCAGAGTCAGAAACCTGTTTTCTTTTTCAGAGTGTAGCACTGATGAAAGCAGGCATCTGGAAACTGAAGACAGATGCTAAATAAGACATTTGTGTGTGGATAGGGACTTCCAGGTTAATTAAGTTTCCCTATGATTTAAGGAAAGTGTGTGTACAGTGCCTCTCTTGCATAATAAACAGTTTGCAGTTCACTTCATGGGTGATCATAGAACTAAGAAAGTGAGAAAACATCAGAAATAATTAACGTCTCATGTTTATTTTTGTTAGATATTTTCTTCTAATTTTTACTTTTATTCATTCTGTGTATTTTGAACCAGTATATAAAAATGTACTGGGAGGAGAAGCCATAAATATTACAACTTGTGGGGGAAATATTTATCAAGTTACAGCTACTATGTAACAGACAGAGGATCAGCTTAAGAATTTCACCTCAATTATTGAGGAAGTTTAGAGTTTCAAAAAGGCCACTTATAAATGTTGCATACCTGTCACTGGGCTCATGGGAACAGATGTTTAGTGGACTCACTGGGATCTGGTCAGTTTAACACTTTTTTCCTTTTACTAGGTGTTTTAGATCATTTTTTGGAAAAAAAAAAAACGTTAACTAGTAAAATACATTATTCTAGTAGTTGCAATATTAGCTGTTCATATGGAGACAATTATATTGTCGATCTTATGTTTAGGATTTCTCCATCATAAAGTTTCAAATAAATAAAAAAATGTTATTCTGATTTCAACATATCAAGCTTTGTATATTAGGCCCATCATTTATTACTGTACCAGAGTCCCTTGTTACTAACTGTGATTCCAGTGATAAAAATTGGCTATACAAACTACTAATAGTATTAACAACATTTTATAAGGTTAAAAAAATACAGAGCAAAAGTTCAAAGTTCTGGGTCTTCTCTTCTGTTTTCCCATATTCAGTCCACATCCGAGCCTTTAGGACGACTCTGTGGTTGTCGTTTATGAAGTTTGTGGTCGTTGTTTTCAGACGCCATGGTGACGGAGGGAGGAGAGAACTTCAGCCAGGGCCAGAGACAGCTCTTCTGTCTGGCCAGAGCCTTCGTGAGGAAGAGCAGCATCCTCATCATGGACGAAGCCACGGCCTCCATAGACATGGCGACGGTTCGTACGCGCCTGACAAGAGAAACATCTCGAGGCGATGAAGTGGAGACGAGGCGCTTTAGGAAGGGAGGCGCAGGAAATGAGAGAAGCTGAGATAGGAGAGGGCGACGGAAATGAGAGCTCACAAAATTGCATCTTAGCTGCCAGCGACGGCGCAAAGATAACGACAAACGAAGATGTTTATGGGATGAAACTCTAAATACGATGAAGCGTAAGAGGTAGATCAAAATGTTTCAAGGAGAAATTAATGACAGTGAGTCTCACCTGATCTTGAATTAAAAATATTTACTTCTATAATTAACTATTCAGACCCACAGATTTGGTCAAAGGTTTACACCTCATTCTGAATCCCATATTCATTTTTGGACTTTTGCTGAAACCTTCCAGTTGTTCTCGTTGGTGGTGGGTTGTTAATTCTGCATTCAGCTGCAGCGACTTTGCAAACAGGAAATTGATTCTGAAATTTGTATCTGATGTGTATTTACTCTAAACCAACTCAGGGTCAAAATAGTCTTTACGGGCTCAAAACATATGAGCAAAAACCACTATTAATATTTGATTTAGCAAGTTGCATCTCACCCAATTCTGTTTTGTACCCATCAATAACTTTCTGTCATGATTGTGGAAGGATATATATTCTTAACGGACTGATTTCCTGGCACACATCCTGGCTTTTAAGCAGTAAACGTTCAGCTATTTTTAGGTATTTTATTTAGAAATGCCATTTCTGAAGCTTAGTCTGATTTATCTTTTCTGAAGCCGGTGATGATGTGTGTTTAGGATCAGCGTCCTGCTGGAAAAGCCAACCGTGTGTAAGCCTCAACCATCTGGCCGCAGACTGTCACCTTTAGAGAAAAGGAAACGTTTAGGATGTCCAGAATCAAAATAACACCATGACTTAAACATCCCATAAACTGGAAGAAGCCGGGGATGACAACCAATAGAGAACATCTTGCTAGAAAATCCACCTAGACAGAGAGTAGTGGTGCTGGTGCATAAAGCGGTTGAAGGCTGGACCCAGCTTGGTCAGGGCAGTGATCCCAAACATACAGTAAAACTGGTTTGGGCTTATTGTTAAAGTGCTAACAATAAGCCTCTGGAAAGTTCCAGACCTTACTGAAAATGGAAAGGCTCTGCTTAAAAGCAGGGTCAATGCCAGGAAGCTAAATAGTTTACAGAAGTATTAAGGACAGGGATCAAATGAAGGAAGTCCCAGAATAATGTGCCATTCAGTCATAAACAGTCACCTCAAGCTAAACATGAGGATCATCTTTGACAAGACCTGTGCTTGATAAATATGAACTAATGTGGCAGGGAGAGAGGGAGACGATCAGACGTGGAATCTCAGAGCGAGGAGCAGAACTGGAGGAGCAGAAGTGCTGGAGAGGGAATGCATGAAGCTGAAAGAGGGTGAAATAAAAGAAGGCAGAGCTAAGTGCGTATAAGAGCCTGAGGGGAGTTTCTGTACATCCAGATATCCCTCTCTTGAATGTTCACTCACAAACAGCTCCACTTTGAGCTTACAACACGTAGCAGGAAAACCCCGGAGGAAACACAGTTCAGCTTTTAGTGCACACAGATAAACAAGATAGAGGGCAGAGGGAAGAATATGTGTGTGTGTGTGTTTGTTTTTTGTTTTGTTACAAGCGTTAAGTTAAATCTGAATAAAAATCTCATATTTTTATGCAAGGTGGACTCTAACGTGTGCAGGTTTGAAACGGCATTCTCTTGCTCTGTATCCCTCAGGAGAGCATCCTGCAGAAAGTGGTGATGACCTCTTTTGCTGACCGGACAGTAGTAACTATAGCAGTGAGTACCTCTTCCTCTTCCTCCTCCTCTTACACTGCAGCAGCTCTTCAGGGATTCCTGCAACATAGCGGCTATACATTTCTGCCCTGAGAGTGCTGACTTTCATCCTGTCCTGCTAATGTGTTTCTCATAAATGGCTACAGTTATTCTGCTGCAAGATTATGACGCACAGAGGGGAAACTAGGTCATAAGGAAGGAAGGAAGGAAGGAATGAATGAACGTCCCCCACTTGTTTTGTTTTTCTCGTCCTCTTAAAGTTTTTCCAAAAAAACACAAATCTGCCAATGCTGATTGTTTTTATTAAAGAATATTCAGCTGTTTTAACTCTACATCTTCCATTGGCAAACTCATTGATTTATGCATCATCACAACACTGCATCCAGGTTTTGAAAGGGAGACAGTGAGTCGGTTTGACCTGTTCGAAGCTCCGTCTGTCTGGGTACAGTAACGGACCCCTTTCTTCTCCGCCACGCAGCATCGAGTCCACACCATCCTGAACGCCGACCTGGTGATTGTGATGAAGCGAGGGATCATCCTGGAGTACGACAGACCCCAGGCCCTGCTGGACAGAGAGGACAGCGTCTTCGCCTCCTTCGTGCGAGCGGACAAGTAGAGGAAGCGGCACGAGAAGAGGAAAAGCTTCGGAAGCATCAAAGGAAGACATTCAAAGTGCAATTGTCCCATGGAATATATATATATTCCTCTTATTTTTTAATCATGCTGTATTATATTTGTACATAAAAATGATGGATTCTTTGTTAATAAAACATAAATTATCATCACAATGTGCTCGCACTCTGAGGTTTTCAGGACGGTGGTTTTTATTACTGCAGATGGAGAGAAAAGAGCAGAGCAGGTAACTGCTGCCCCTGCACACAGACATCCCTGCTAAGGCAGTGAACACAGTGGATGATTTTGAACATTAATAATGATTGGTTAATAAATATGGAGAGAATAGTTTGTTGACTGCTGGTGCCGCCCCCAACCCCCCCCCCCCCCCTTTTAGGCCATGTGACCCTCATCAAAACACTCCACCTGTTACAGGTCGGGTTCCAATATTTTTTTGCACCACTGGTGATTTTGAAAAAAGAAAAAAAAATGTACTAACTGGAGATTTTTTTCCCCTCCACTAAAAGATTTACAAGATTAACGATGAATTTAGTTTAAGGTTTTTTTTTTAATTCACGCTGAATGCCAATAATGCGACCGGCTCGGTGTAAGATGTAGGTTCTCAGGGTTGGTTTATAAAGAAACCCTTGAAACACTGTGACATGTGTGGTTTATTTGGGTTGAGCAAAGAAAACTAATGGATGTTATTAGTTAACACGTGTATTTTTTTTAATGTGAATTTCTTGAGAAGTGACTGACAGTGTCCTAACTGTCGGATTTAATCAGCTGCTCGTCGCATCTCTCTCGGATTCTCGTCTCCTGCTGCTCTTGCGTTCCTCCGTAGTATCAGAAGGAAAAGTGGGCGTGTTGTTGCCTTGGAGGCAGCAGCCGAGGCAACTGGAAAGGATCTATTTGACACACCGTGGCTTTGCGTAAGGGTTTGTTTGGGGTGAGTAAAGAAAGTCAACTCCTATTTTAACTATCCTTTGAGTGCAAACAGCGTTTAAAAGACAATTAAAAGAAAAATCACCGATAGACTAAAACGGAGTGTGGGGGAGGGACCGCTTCTCCTCCTCGCTCCATCTCACGTTACCGAGCTATAGTGGAGTGTCGAGGTCAGCACAGCTCCAGCTGCGACACGTCAACCTGCCTCCAAATCCTAACGTGATCAAACGCCGTTTATTAGTCCCCCCCCCAGATCCCCCTTTTACGCACGAGGCCACGACCGCGAGAGCGCAGCTGCGCGTGTAGCCGAGCGGACTCGGGCTGAGACTGGGCGGCGTGGTCCAGCTACGTCCAGTCGGTCGGTCGGTGCCGTGAGTGGCGGCGGCAGCTGCGGAACGTGGAGGAAGAATCCTCCCATGGGGTTTCCCGGTCCTGAAGCGCCTGACCCGGAGGCAACGTGAGGCGGCGCGCGAGCCTCCAGAACACCGGAGCGACAACCAGGACTGCGCGCGCGACAGCTGGGAAGGACGAAGCCGTGTTTGAGCGGAGCGCACAGAGGAGCCCGCGGGCCTGAAAGGCGGTGGGTGCATGACATGGGAGAGCAATGTTGTCCAGGAAGGGACTAATTCCTGAGGATTACTTGCTGACGCGACTGGCTGAGGATGTCCTGCAGCCGAAGTTCAAGGCCAAACAGGGCAAGGCTCGGTTTGTGGGGAAGAACGGCACCTGCAACGTCGCGCACACCAACATCCGAGAGCAGGGTCGGTTCTTGCAGGACGTGTTCACAACGCTGGTGGATCTAAAATGGCTCCACACTCTCATCATTTTCACCATGTCCTTCCTATGCAGCTGGCTCCTGTTCGGGATGATCTGGTGGCTCGTGGCGTTTGCGCACGGAGACCTGGGTGAAACCGGGGACGATTTTGTCCCGTGCGTAACGGACATCCACTCCTTCTCCTCCGCCTTCCTCTTCTCCATAGAAGTCCAGGTGACCATCGGCTTCGGGGGTCGGATGATCACGGAGGAGTGCGTCTCGGCCATCATCATCCTCATAGTGCAGAACATCGTGGGCCTGGTCATCAACGCCATCATGCTGGGCTGCATCTTCATGAAAACCGCACAGGCCCACCGGCGCGCGGAGACGCTCATCTTCAGCAAGCACGCGGTCATCTCCCTCCGAAACGGCAAGCTGTGTTTCATGATCCGCATCGGGGACCTGAGGAAGAGCATGATCATCAGCGCCACCGTGCGGATGCAGGTGGTGAGGAGGAGCACCACGGAGGAGGGGGAGGTGGTGCCCCTTGACCAGATCGACATCCACATGGATAACCCGGTGGGGACCAACGGGGTCTTCCTGGTGTCCCCCCTCATCATCTGCCATGTCATCGACAAGTCCAGCCCCCTGTACGAGCTTTCACCCACCGACCTGCAGCACCAGGACCTGGAGGTGATCGTGGTGCTGGAGGGGGTGGTGGAGACCACCGGCATCACCACGCAGGCCAGGACGTCCTACGTGTCCGAGGAGATCCTGTGGGGCCAGCGCTTCGTGCCGACGGTGTCCGAAGACGACGGCATGTACGCAGTGGACTACTCCAAGTTTGGCAACACGGCCAAGGTGCCGACGCCGTGCTGCAGCGCCAGGAAGCTGGAGGAGGCCGGCGTCGTCGCGCGGTTCAAGCTGAACGAGGGCGCCGCCATGCGGCCGTCCGTGAGAAGGCGGAGGGGGGCCGCGATGGCGCGCAGGTCCAGGATGGAGAACAAGTGAGGCGTTCTGCTTAAAACTGAGCCGCTTCACTTTCAGTATCATTAAAAATAATAATAATAATAAAAAAATCTTATTTATTTTACATTTGCGCGCACAATGTATGCACACATAAACCCTGTGTTTACCTCAGGATCAGAGAGACAAAGCACTGAAATAATTCTGACTGTTGGAATAGTTCAGAATTTCAAAATTGGTGTTCTGTGAAAAGGTTACAAATAACCCATCTATGTTTAATAAACGATCCTCATCCCTCCCTGGTTAGTTATAATCCAGTGATTATCTGAGAGGAAACGTTAAACTCTATCACCCCTAAAGCAGCTCTAGTCTCAACCCTGTTTTTAATGTGGCTTTAATTAATTCATTTATTTTTATTGATTACCAAAGTCCTACACAACAATATCGTATGTGCTGCATCAGTGTCATGACTTCAAATATAATCTGAAGGATGAATCATTTCATGATTGATCTCTATGACAAAGAAGCAGATTTCTGTGAATTTGAAAGCATTAGGATTTACTAAGGATCAACAGTAAAATTGATTAAAAGAAAGGAGTTAAAGCTACAAAGTCTGAAAACCAAAGCGCCCAACATTTATCTGAGAGGAGAAAGATGGGAAGGATTTCAAAGTCTGAGAAAGACATTTGTTCCTCCAGCTTTCCAGACCAGAGCTGCCAAGGACAGAAATAAAAACTAAACAGTGCCTTACCTTTGTCAGATGTTATTTTTCCCTCTCAGTTGACGAGCAGAGGTTTTTCTCATCTGTCTTTCTGAACAGGTAAACAGTTCTGGGCTTTTCAATATTCTCACTCTGGATTTGGGACCTGGTTGGATGGGCATGAAGAAGTTAGTAAGTGGCCAAAGTCACAAAATCTCGCTGAGAGGAAAAACACGACAAAGAACTTTCAACAAAATTAAATCAACAAAATCTGACCAGGTCAGATAAAAGCCTGACCTGGTTGAATAAAGGGTTTGACTTTTTGCCACTTATCTGTTTTAAAGATTAAATACAAAGTTGTGAGAAATATCTCAAAATGTGGATAAGAAGTTTAAAATTGTACTTCAAGAATAATGTTGGGGAAAAAAAGTCTGTAGTTTGCGGTCAGACATAGTAATGTGGAAGAGGAGAAATGAATTGGGCCTAAATTTGCCCTAATTCCAGGATCCGTGTATTTCCTGGAGAGGAGACATGAATAGATAGATTAGTCCATTAGAGGCAGAGTTGGGGTGAGTTTATATAAAAAATAAATACAAATAAAAAGAAATGGAAATATATATTTACCAAAATGTCTACAATCTATTAATTCAATCATAATACATCTTAGAAGTTTTAAACACCAACTATCAATCTATTGAAAAGTTATTCTAATTGCTAATGTGCTTGATTAAAATTTTATTATCAAGCTTAGAAAATAGTTTTGAGTACTTTGGTACAAAATAGAAAAAAGGAAGGGTGAAATACTGTATGTAGGTTCAGAATAAGAGCATAAATTGGAAAATGGAGGAAACAACTTTGACCCAATTAAGTCATAATGTTTTCTATTCCTGATAAGAAATTTATTTTAACCTTTTAACAAAACCCCACTTCAAAACTTCTGAGCTGACTGTCTAAATGTGAACCCTGGTATCCAGAGTGCAATGTTTGTTTTTTAAAAAAAATCTGAGTGATTGCATGTATTTTAAATTATTAGAAAGGGAGATGCTTAACTTAAAAAGAATGTTGTACATGGCCTTGCTGAAAATGACATTAAAGTAAAGCTGTTTTCATGTTCTCCATTTTTTCTCATCTTTCTTTGCTCGAATACAATCATGAACAATATTTGAAATATTGATCATCAAACAAGTATTTTCAACATTATGGCAATAGTTTTGGACTTAAATAAGAAAGTATCAGCACTGGAGGCAGAGCTGGCCTGAGGTAAAGCAACCAAGCAGCTATTTGGGCCCATAAAGACTTAAATTTCAACACCATCTATAGACCTAACTATAGCTAGTTAGATATGTCTATTTTACTAGAATTTCAACATTTGTTTGAGGATGAGAACGTTATTCAATTTAACGGTTAGAGCATAAACAAATTAGATTTCAAATAGTTTAACATTTCAATTTAAAGTTTTAAGGAATTGGCAATTTACTTAATTTATTTATCCTAATTTATTTCTGCTTAATGGCCCATACAACCTAAGGCTCTGTGTGCGTTACTGATGAACTGCCACTAGATGGAGCTATTCCACTGTCTGAAGTCTCTACCTGAGAACATAAAATTGCTGAATAGGAACTTTTCTCCCTTAAGTTGAATCCTGTGAACATTCATAGAAAGTAAAATAAAGTTGGCAGTTTTGGTCCTCCATAGACTTATTGTCTGACTCCACATTAAACTCAAATCTTAAAGAGATTAATATTTTAACCTTATAATTTTGTTGGAAGCTTGATGTTTATTAAAAAAATAAATCAAAGGATTTTGGTAAATATAGATGAGCTGGCCTAATAAATTATAAATCGGTATTTAAGTATAATACAAAAGTTAACTTTATTGTCAATGTGCTCACCGGCCACTTTATTAGGCATAGTGTGACGATAGGGCTGCATTTTACCCAGTTTTCCCAAACAGAACCGCTTAATTCATCATGGCAACAGGTTTTAGAGACATTCAAAGATTCTGGTCCATATTATTGTTAATGAATCATTTGATAGAATATATATGCATGTACTTTAGAACTATTATACACTTAAATACCTTATTTTTTCTGATCGTGCAGGAAGCCCAACGTGAGCCGGTGGAATGTAGTAAATGATAAGGTCATATTTTAATGTTAATGATTTTATTTAATTAACCTCAATTTTTCACAGTTGAAATATTTAAATGGTTACAAACCCCTGCTACTCATTACACACACTACACATGGTAAAGGTTTTAGATTAATAAGAGACAGACACAGGTGGCATTTCTCTCTTTTATTAGATTATAATCCGCAGAGCTTAAAATATTAAATTGCTTTTAACTTAGTTAATAATTAAAATACATAAAAATGAGCCAGAACTGAGGAACCCTGCAAAAAAGAGAGAAATTTAAAAATAAATAAAAATGGAGAATTATAAATTCAATCCTCCTCCATACAGAGGCTATATCTGACAGAACCCACTTGTGATTCTTTGTACAGTAAAGTCCAAGCAGACTTTGCATGTTCTATACCCAAACTAATATTCCTCTGATAATATTTTATTTTCCTCTTTAAAAAAAAAGAAAAAAAGTAAATTTAAAGGGTGAGGCAAAAAATAAAAATAAAAGCTAAGTTTTTTTTATTTCTGAGCTGGAAGCACAGGTGAGTGTTTACGCAGCAGAGCAGCTTTGCACCGTTACTCCCAACCCTCCTCCCGTCTCCACGCCCCCCCCTCCCTCTGAGCCTGCAGACATGACCTCATGTCTTTGTCCTCCTGTGCTGCCGGAGTGGATGGTGCGGTTGAGCTTCACACCAACACGCAGCTGTGACTGGCCCGATGTGGACGCCCAGTCTGCCTCCAAGTATTCGCTCTATGAGAAGATCAAACATCTAGCGTACAATCTTTAGATTTGCCCCTTTGTCTGCATGTTTGCTTCCCCCTACAGGTGCGCTGTGGGACATGTTTGTGGGGGATTATGCGAGTACAGTGCAGTTAAATATGATCAACATTTGTCATATGAGGCAGTCTATTGAGTAAGGAACAGAATGAAATCGAGAGGCTCCTTCTCTGGCAGCAGTGACTGATTCTCTCAGATCCTGAGTAGGAAGCGCCTTAATTACCCCCCACCCGCTCCAGATAAAGAACCCAAACAGTGATTGGCTAGCATTGCCCCATCAGACGGTAACATGGCTGCCTCCTGGCCTTTGCAGCGCCAAACCCCCCCAATCGCCGGAGCGGCGCGGGGGGGGGGGAGACGAGCCTGCGGTGAGCAGAGGCGCCGCTTCTCCACACATCTACAACACTCCCTGGTCCCCACCACTTCCTGTACTGTACGCTAGGTAGAGGACAGATGGAGGTGGATAGAAACACTGCACCCCGCTCCAACGACAACAAAACAAAACCGAGAAAAACTTTCGACAAAAAAACAGAGGAAAATTAAAACCAAAAAAATAAAATATACACATATTTTTCTCTTGTTCCTAGTTTAGATAGCAGAGAAGATGGGAGGGATTTGTCCCTGGGAGGAACGCTCACGCCATTTCCTGCTGGCGTGACAAACCCCTCCCCGCAACCCCCAACGCCCCCACATGAAACCCTCCCAGGCCTTTTCCTCCCGACTGGTTGGTCGGTCGGTGGTGGAGCGAAACATTAGGGTGGTGGAAGGTTTCGGAAGTCCTGCCTGCACCGAGGAAGGGGACTGGGCTGTTTGTTTTCCCTTCTCTCCTCTCAGATCTTTCATCATCCCCCAGGGCCGCCATCTCGCCGCCGCTGGCTCATCTCTCCGTCACGTGGTTCTGTGAAGAAGGGGAGGGGGCCGGTGCCGGGGCGGAGGGGGCCGGGGCGGGAACGGGACTGCAGAGGATTTCGGACAAGTCGTCCATGATACAGGTCTCCTTAGGGTCGATCAGGTTGAATTCCCTTACGAAAACGATGAAATGTGCATACAGAGTGTTCAAGTGGCCGTGCAGGTCCAGAGCCACCGTCTCCTTAAAGTGCGCCCAGTAGAGGTGAGCCAGCACGTGGAACAGGTACCGGCAGATCTTCTTCACCAAGGACTCAAACGAGTTGGGGAACTCTTTGCCTGAAGGCGGAAACAAAAGCAGACAAGAGGGAGTGGTTTATGAACAAGCATCACGAGATACGGAAAAACAAAAGGTCAGGGGTCAAGTCTGCTACTGAGTCACGGGCATTTATTTATTTTAGCACCTGGCACACCCTGTTGAAGAACTAAACTAAATTAGTCGTCGGGCTAAATTATGTTAGTTTTACTACAACTTTCAGCCGAGGGGCTTGTTAGGAGATCTGGTCAGAGTTCTCAGTGCCTTTAAGTCCACTTTCCATGTAAAATTAAAAACTTTACTATGAATTTAAGGCCAGTACCTCTACAAATGTCAGGGTTCAAATATGAAACCTGAAAAAATGAGGAGGAAGGAAGCACGACGGGTAAATTGGTGGAGGAAACATAAGGACAAATGGTTGGAAGGACTGGCCAAATTAAAAATAATTAGAATTGATTGATTGACAAATGAATGGCTGGATGAACAGAAAGAAAGTTGGATGGTCTGAAAAAAGCTGGAAAGATGAATAGATTTACATACTGATGTAAGGCAGCTGAGTGAAGGGATGATAGACCAGAGAAAGGATGGATAGAGAATCTGGAGGTCGTTCAGACAATGTTATGGAGTGAAGTCTGAAAATTCAAATACATTTTCCTTTATAAAACCTAAATGAAATGCAGTACTCCAGACTTCTGGGGCAACATTTTAAACCTGTACGCCTGCAAGGGGCAGTGCAGCACCAGTCAGGCTCACACGTCAGAGGCTCAGAGCTCCACTCACCGTACTTTGTAGGAAAGATTTCCTCATCTGTGACCAGTTTCTGACAAAGACTCATTACGAAGTCGACGTATTGTGGAGCAGTGCACTTCGTCTTCTTACCCCTCTCGTCATACCAGTAGTATATTCTAGAGACAGAGAGACAAACATGAAAATCACCCCTCTGATAGATTGTAAAAATCCTTTGATGACGCAACTGTGCAACTTTAAATAAACATGCAAATAGATGTTTACGGCAGCCGAGACAAAAACAAGAGCACTTCCTGGAGCAACAGGATGATGAACAACACATTAGCCAGTGATGAGGCACAATCAGCCTTTAAAAACAATCAGCTGCTCCGTTTCCTCATCAGGAAAAAACCTTAACGACTTTCTGAATCAAGCGGCACAGTAATAAAAAGAGCTAAATAAACAAATCGGGTTTTATTCGAGTCCAATTGGATCCAGTTCCATGGGGCCAGACCAAGTTGCTGGCCCAACATTTCTGTTTGGACTAACCCAGAACACCAGGTAAACATCTGGAAGAACAGGTAAGAAAAAGATTGCGTCAGTGGTAAGAAGTCACCTGAGAGACTTTAGCTTGCTCACCATGAGTCAGACAAACAAAACAGGATGAGTGAAGACACAAAGCATGAGGCTCAGAGCTTAAAAGAGCCGGTTCTTTGGCTGATAAAATGAGAGCGAAGGTGCAACTGGGGCACCGTGTGTGTGTGTGTGTGTGTGTGTGTGTGTGTGTGGGAGGTGGAGGACCAGACATTACAAATCCTGAGTAAACCTGCAGGAGACCTACTGGTCACACCAATCATAGCGCCCCGCAATGCCTCGCCAAAGTATTCACACACCTCTAATTTGTTCCTATTGCAGCCACAGACTCAGGTGTGTTTATGGGGATTTTGTTGGTAGACAAAAATTGTAAAGCAGCAGCAGGTGTAAATATCTGTAATTCAACCCTCTTTTGTCTCATAAACAAAAATAAAATAAATTTCAGACCAATCGACCGCCTCTAGAAGCAATCTTAATGGTAATATTAAAATAATTTCAGAATTTTGACTCTAAACATGCAGCCAGAGCTACGATTTAATGTTTTAGATCAGGCTAGAATGGCCCAGTCAAAGTCCAGGCCCGAATTCAATTAAGAATTTGTGACATGAATTCATATTCACAGATGCTCTTGTCCAAGCCGATTAAATTTATGAAAACCTGCCTGTAGTTGTGTAAAGATGTTTTGTTCTCCAAAAACATCCGCTGCTGGAAATGTTCAAATAGACTCTAAAACTTGTTAACAGAGGAAGGAAAGCAAATGCAGCATAACATCGTTTCCTTTCCATTTTTGTAAAATGTCAGTAAAATACAGTGAAGTTTCACGGCTGTAAATGTGACAAAAAGAAGTGAGTAATTTTATAAAGCAGTGTGTTCACACAGACGATGCAAGGTGCAAACACACAGCGCAGATCTGAGGCAAACATGGCCCAGAGCCGTTGTTGTCCAGACTATAAACGCACTCCGATTATATTTCAGGAACTGTTACGTTTCATTACGTTCAAACTGCTTTGAATGGGGAAAACTGTTTTGAAAAGATTTTATCGCTGTTTGCAGAATCCAAAATGGAACCAGCTAAGTGAGACCAACAATGAACACACAGAGCACTTTATCCACCCACCCGAACCAAATAGGCCTAAAAGAGCCGCTAAATGGTTCCATTCCCTCAAAGATCATGGAAACATTTTCTTCCTAAAAATAGTGCCAAGCTCTGCCCGTGGGCAGGGGCACCGACGCTGCTGCCACTGCGGCTGAGGCGGCGCTTTACCGCAGAAAGAGGGGGGAGGGGGGCAGGAAAGGGTGGGGCGCTGCACAGCAGGAAGGGGAGAAAGGTAGAGTCATAAATATAAGGCCTGGTGTTGCAAAATGGATAATTCAATCCAGAGAGAGGCTACGCCACAAAGCGTATTTAATATTAGTTTGGAGTGTTTATTTCTTCTGCGTTAACTCGTTGCTTCTCATCTCCGCAGCTGAATGGAAGTGGCTAATAAAACGAGGCGCCGTCGTCTCCTGCGCTCACTTCCTGCAGGCCAAGCACGCTTCCTCCATTCCTCTCAGAGTGGAGGCTAATAAGACTAGCTTCAGGTGACAGCCGTGGAAAAATCCACTGTTGACTCGAGAGTGGAAACTCGCTAAGCTTCTTTTACACGGAAAAGCGACCAGGTCGCCATTACTCAGTGGAGGTGGTGGGTTTGTCAGGTCATTTTGTTCATTGGTTAATAAGTTACAATGTGTTGCTTAGAATGTGTGGCTGATCAGATTTCATTCAGCACACAGAAGGCGTCTCTTTAGAGACTTAAAGGATGTCAGAACCACACCCGACAGGCTCCCTGCTTACATAAATACTTACAGTCAGTCGCCTCCCTTCATGCCATAAATACATAAATATGCCAGCATGTTTTCAGAGGGGCACAGTAGCTACAAAACAAACTGCTGCTACGAAACCTTCAGCTGTGGTAAGCGACCCGGGAGTGAGTTTTAATCACATCTAAAAAGGTAAATAAGTGACAGTTTGATTACAGCATTAAGGAAGTCAGTCTGTGTTAATATCAGCAGGCTGCAGAAGGCAAAGAGGATATACTGCAATTTCCTGAAATCTGCAGGAAATTGTCCAGGTGAGTGATTGTGATGAAGTCATTGTGTTATAAACACTCTTAAAATAGATCAGTGGAAAAATTAACAAGTGAGGAAATGTCAGAGGAGGAAAGAAGGTTTATGATGTTCTTATCTGCAGGCCTGACCACATGTATTGGACCTAATACAGGAGTGTAAAAAGCCTGAAAATAATTTACTACAGCACCATAAACAGAAAGAAAATCCAATTTTACTTGAACATTTATTCAACAGAGAAAAGATGATGCAGTCAAAGTACTTTTAAAAATGACTCCTCTGAAATAAAAAAAAACATTCAGAAGAGGATGTAGCATCATAGATCCTCCTCTGAACTCCACAGAGGGAATAAAGTCCTTTAAACAGCCGTTCTTTGTTTTGTGCAAAACCAATTGGTGAATGTTTGTAACGGAAGAGCAACAATCTTACTGTTACCTGACCAAAGTATGTGTGAATAGTGTTTAATAGATACCACAGAGACTTAGTTTCCCCAAGGAAAATACCCAAGGTGGCATCAAAGTGGCCAGTGGCTGAGAGAAATGAGCCATTGATTCATACCAGAGGGAAACAGTAAGCAATGGATTATTAGTCAAAAATTCCCAGAAACTCTGGTTATAAAAATAAATAGATTTTTAAACAGCCTTTATTTCAAATGAACCGTTAGGGGTACCTATAGATTTTATTTTGTTAGAAAATATAATAAAAAATTGTAATTAAATGACATTTTTCAACATTTATACATGTCAGATGATGCATCTATAATAAGAGATGACACACCTTTACAAGGGGGGCTAATAAAAGTGGCCGTAATGAGAAGATTTGGTGCTAATGGGCTACAATCAAAGGCAAAAATAAACCATTAATGAGTTTAAAACAGAACCCAAAGTTAATTCTGATAATTTTTTTGCTTTACTTTTTTTTGGCACTTGTGGTCTTTATTCATTAGGGTGATGGAGGAGAGAATGACAGGAAGAAAAGGCCCAGGAACTGAACCCTAGACTGGTGAAACAAGGACCATAGTGTCTCTATACGGAGCCACCTGAAGCCCCAGACCAGATATTTTTAATAAATTAACCAATATGTTGTTTGCTGCTGAAAACATGTTGCAGACAAACTTACGTGCTACAAGCCGTCATGGCCTGACATGTCTCCCCGGTGCAGAACTCTGAAATGGTGCTGTACTGCAGGTTGATGAGATTGAAGAACGTCGTCGCTGCGAAACAGATAAGAGACACACAGATCACACCACGGCAACCATCCCGTGTCATCTGCTGCTGCAGACGACTAAACCAGGCTACACAAATATTGTCAAGTCAGCAGTATCAACAACAGCTAACAGGTGTCGTCACATAGAAGCGAAAGAGATAAACGGCTCCATCATTGGAAACGAGCCAAATCTGGGGCTGATCGGTGACAAAAACGGTCTGAAATATTTGTTTCACAGGTCAGATGTGTGCAACCGTGTAGTTTTTACTGGTGGGACGACATTCCATCTGGAATCCATCTGTTTACTTAACGCTTACAACTTCAGTGGAAAATACCCACAAATAGGTCTTCCAAACAAGTTTTTCATTCAACATGATACATGCAGCCATATTTATGTTTAGTCTTCACATTACGAGCATTGAATTTGGTGTGTGGGTAATTTTACACCATCTACAATTTAGTAAAAGATACATTTAAACCTTTATCAGAGAGATGCTCCATTATGTTATTCATTAAATACATCTAAAACTAAGAAAATCTAAACCAGGTCTGACCTCGTGAAAACAAAATATTTAGTGTCGACCAGGAAAAGTTTGATCGCTTCATCCCACACAGAGTGTTTAGCAGAACCTAGATTTAGATTTGGAGCTTCTTCTCTCCTGAAGACAAGTGCACACACATGTTGGGGAAAACAACCCAAGCCCCAAAGGAAAAACCGTACAAGTCGAAGCAAACACTGAGCTTTAAGGTATAGTTTGTCTTAACGACATAAAAAACCCCACCTCTCATCTTGCAGCTCTTTTTAATTACTCTTAATAGCTCGGCATTTACGTTTAGTGGTTTTTGAACTCGACAAGTTCAGATGACAATGTCAGTCACTCACTGTTGCTCGCTAGCCATTCGTTGAGGTCTATCTCTCTGGGCAGCACCACCAGCTCCTTCAGGTCGAAGTCCACCACCCGGATCTTGGTGAACTCTGGCTCCACATACTGCTTCTTCTCCTCTGCCGGCGGCTTCTTTCCATTTGGCTTCGTCTTCGACTTCCTGCGACACAGAGGAAACGAGGACAGTTTTGAAAAGCTGCGCACGCTTTTCGATCGAGGCGGTCGTTCTTAAAAGCAACGGTGAGCTGGCGATGCCAGCCTAAACTCAGCAGAGCAACAAAAAAAAAGAAAAGAAAAAAACCCAATAATTTATGGAGACCTCAGTAAAATCAGAGTTAAACAGAACCTCAGTGAGGTTAGATCTATGAAGCATGGAGACAACTGAGCCCATAAACACACACAAAAAAAATGCTCCCCTACTCAGACCTTGACAGCGACTTCACTGCGGACCCCACAAACACCCAGTTGTCGCATCCTTACTGCAGATCTTCGACCTTACTTCGACTCAGATAGCCTCACACAGTCGCCTGTTCGCAGCGCGTTGCGCTTCCACGGCTGCTTTTAGCACAGACACGTCACATCACACCCTGCCTTTACTACCCCGAGTTTTGACCTCTCACCCCTTTGGCTCCTGCTTGGGCTGCTCCAGGAGCTGTGGGGTCAAAGGCCAGAAACCTCGACACACAATACAGACGGATGCCTGGTTGGTCCTGAGCCACATGGACGGTTGTCGAGATCCTGATAGGCACTGTGCTCTTAACATTTCCTCTCTGTCCTGATTGGCTTAGGTCCACTGATGTTTGGGATTGTGTTAGGACAAGGAAGACAGAGTTCACTCCCTGAATGCGTCTCGGTTCCACTGACCCTCACGACCGGTCATTCAGCAGCCTGGAGGCAAAACCCGAAAACATGCATGTAGCCCCTCAGTCAATCGGAAGCGTTTTAGAGGGAAGAAATGTAAGGTCGAGAAAAGAAAGGAGGGGTCAAACTGACACGATTCCAGCTGATATCCATGGGAACAAATAAACACTTTCAAAACATGACAGAAACGAGATACATGGGGCCTTCAAGCACTCTGCAGTTTCATTCCCTTCCCAGGAAGCGCTGCCTCGCTTTTCCACCCAGCGTACAAGAGAAGGGCATGTCAGCGTGTAACTGCGCACACACAGCCTGAAGCCTTCCTACTTTGTAAACGTTTATTTTTTTATGTGCTTGCAGTCATCTAACTCATCATCAGCCCTGACAAAGGCAAACTGCCTGATGATTTCCTGTGAAACGTTCAACGTCTGAGCAACCCAAACTGGTTCTTGTTCAAACTCACACAGCTGCCGAGCCTGCTTTGGGACTTGAAATTCAAGGATGCTAAAAGGCACCTTTGATTGGTTAATTACTACTTACTAGTAAATATAAATTTTTCTAACATCTACTCCTGGATTGAAGGATTTCTTTTTTTTTTTTTTTTTTTTTTTTTTTTAACGGTGGAAAAATATAAACTCCATTTTTTCCCATCAATTCTTTGAATAAATGAAGTGTGACATTAAACAGCGGCTT
>CAEGAF010111933.1:0-44740 GCA_903067075.1 Micropoecilia bifurca
AGTCCAAAAACATGACTGTTAGGTTAATTGGTCTCTCCAAATTGTCCCTAGGTGTGCATGGTTGTTTGTCCTGTATGACTCTGTGTTGCCCTGCGACAGACTGGCGACCTGTCCAGGGTGACCCCGCCTCTCGCCCGGAACGTCAGCTGGAGACAGGCACCAGCAACCCTCCCGACCCCTCCAAGGGACAAGGGTGCAAAGAAAATGGATGGATGGATGGATGGCTCTTAAGGACTTTTCAGATTTTGTATCTAATGACTGAATGATAAAGGGGCTGCGACAGTCTGGCACCAGTCCAGGTTGTAACCCGCCTCTCGCCCAAAACATTCGCTTGATTTAGGCACCATCACTCCTTCTGACCCCGATAGGGACAAGGGTGTAAGAAAATGGATGGATGGATGATAAAGGGGTATGGAGCTGTGCAACCACTAACACCCTCTCCATTATCTCTGTATTGGAGAGGCGCTGCCACCTGGTCCAAACAGAGTTGGCATGGCCTGAGAGGAGCATTTCCCCCCTGCAGAACATGCCAAGTGATGTCAGTCTGCCACCGGTCTTCACAGCATGTTTCCCACTGGAGACGTGGACGTTGGACCAAGAATGCATTAGGTGATGCGGTTAAAACATATGGTGTCTTTTTAGATAAACAACTGAGCTTTGATTGATTTATATTTGGGTTTTTACTGACAACCTGGAGTTAAGGAAGTGGTGGCTAGTCTGGAATCCAGACATTTAAGCCTCTTGTACATGCTATGATAGTCCTTTTACTTCTGTCTGCTCTCTGTTCTTTTACTCACTTAAGCTTGCATTCACTCACTTGGTCATGTGGTTCAACGATGTCTCTGTGAAGCAGACTTCCTGGAATGTGCAGCTGTTTCACTACATTTAGTGCAGCATAAATCCTAAATGAAAGCTTGCAGTCTTTGACAAACTGTAAAGCATAAATGGACGTCTGACTCCCAGTCATAATTACTGCACTACAGTCATTACAGCAAACCCACTCAGGTTTGTGTAAATATTTGAGTTTGTCTTTGGGACAAGCAAATACTTTAGTGTTTAATCATATTTTTTGCAGCTTTAAATCTGAAATAAATAATTTGAATTACTATACAGTGATTTCCCCTGGGTCAACTTAACTTATAAATGAAACATAGTCATCAAAATCTGAGTTAGTGAATTTTCAAATGATTTTTCCCTGATAAATATTTTTTTGCAGCTTTCAGTTCATGTGCAAAAATTGCAGCTGATGGCAATAACATCCCACCACAGGAGACAAAGTAGTTCCAAGTGGGTGCAGTGTGTTTTGCTAACTGTTGCCATGCTAACTACAATTAGTTACACAATATAATAACAATGTTTTTCCCTCCAGATGGAAGAAAGCATTCTGTGCTTTAAATTACTGCCAGGAGGCAAGACTTTCATATTTTCTCCTCTTCTCATTTTATCCACAAAATGTATGTTGTCTAGATTTGCTATTACAACCTCTTGAATGAATTGGGGATTTTAGCCTTTTTTTCCAAGAGCTAGTTTTGCATTGTTTTACGGAACAGATATTATTTCTGTTGTGTACAGTTCTGACATATCTCTCCTGGATGGAAATGAGAAAAATTCAACTTTCAACTCAACCCATTTTAGTAGCAAAAATGATCAGTAGCCTCACTTTAGACAATTAAAAAGTTAAAAACTGACAGATAATTTGCTAACGTTGCAGAATAATTTGAATTTGGATGTTTTCTTATGCTGCAAACATAGGCATAAAGGTTCAAGTTAATTTTCCTACCTGATTTAATAATGGTCCAACATCAGTCAGTATTCCATGCAGAGACAAAGAAGAGGCAGGAGTATGTTGCAGTGGAGCCAACTTTCCTATACCAGCCAACCCAACCTTAACAGTGGGCTACAGCTTACAATAACACAATTTAGACCCACATGGAGCTTTAGAGAGGGTGGGGGTGGATCGATGCTAGGAGACAACAAGCGAGTGATGCTTCTAATGTTTCATCCAGTTTTTCCCCTTTTCTTCCGGCAGTCATTCACACATTTCACCCATTATGACCAGACAGATTATCATGACTCACATTTCAGTCTGTCTGGTGACATCATGCATAGTTTTCCCCGTGGTGCTCATGTTTCTGTCACAGCTTGAGTGTCACTTTGATCTCTCTCTTTTTCTTTTTTTTTTACATGCAGTTAGAGCATGGAGTCAATGCAAAGAGGAGCCCGAACTGCTCCGCTTTCACCAACCATATAATCCCAGACCTGGGGGGTTTCAACCGGAGATACTTCTAAGAACTAGTAGCGTGTTGCCACAAAAATATTCGTACCCGGGCAAAATCTCTGGGCATCAGGAAATCCAACAATGTAAGCAAAACATTACAAATTCACTTGCTGATATAAACTGATCGTTCAGTAAGCTTTTGCTTCACTAAATGTTGCTTTGTTTGGTGAAGATTGCTTCAGAAAGGGCGTTCAAGGTCTGGAACTGACATTTGCGTTTGACAACTTCCCTCAAAAGCAAGTTAATATTATTAAGATGAGTGAAAAATCAAAGATGGCCAGTAAGAGTGAAATTAGGTTCTGCAAGGTTGGGCTGTTCTGCTGAAAGACCCACTGATCACCACAAGCAATGCAATATCTGAAACATCTTCACAGCCTCACAGGTTTCAAGCCCCTGTGCATTTGCAAGCTCAGTTGTTCCAAAGTAAAAATTTCTCCAGATCATAACGTACCTTCTCCTCTGTAATGAATATTACAAACGAGAAGTGAAACACATTATCATGCCAGTAGTGATGGAAGCCATTATAGACATCCAGAGTATTTTCTTCCACCTTTCTGTGTCTCTTCCAATGGTTGAGTTGAAGCGTATCAGTTGAAGGTCTTTTGTTGTTCCTTAACCCTTCCTTCTCTTCTGGATGTTGGGCTGCAGACAGCATCAGTAATATTGCAATATTATTGCAATAATATTGCAGTACCAATTTCTTCCCAGCTCATATGATTTTAATTAGGAGTGTAGCATCTACGGTAATCAACTATTTTAAAGCATAAAGTAAAATCCTTAGTTCTAACCAGGGTCCAAATACTATGAGGTTTCACCTTTTGCAGACTGTCAGCTTTCTGTAAGATGTACTGCAGGTTATTGGCTGGCAAAGTCGAATTTTTGGAGGCATAAAAATGTCGCCCATAACCAAAAGATAACTTAGCTGAATATGCTGACATCTAATCTTAGAAGAGTTTTGATCATTTATAAATATAGCACTATGTCCCAGATTCTTCCTTTTCCCAATTACCTTATGCCCCAGCTTTGTCATGGAGAAATTCTGTAGGGGAAGCCATGAACTGATGGGACATGAGTCTGATTATCAGCATGCATATTTAAGAGGACATAGGAGCAATGAAGGATTGGGTCTTACTTTACAAAAAAAAAAAAATCCATGGGTGACATCTCTTAATTTGTTCTCTGTTTTGCTTTGAATCATGCATGTTTCTCAACGTCTTTGTGTTTATTATGAATTGTTTTACATTAGAACAATTTAAACATTTCATAAAGCTGTTACATTTCAGTGGTAAAAATAAGCCTTCTACATTTCTAACGTGTCCTCAGTGTTTTGCAGTTTGTTAGTAGCCTGACAAGTATAGATTTTAGTCAGATTTTCCCAGTCACATTGTAGCTCTGATGTCAATAATAGTCCTTCTATCTCTTTTAGTCCATCATACATGCTAACAAAATTACAGCACTCTGCTGCAGCACTTATCCTCAGTGTGTATCTGTTTACAGTTGAAGAGCTATGCACTGTTAAACAATGTCTTGTTCCTTTGTAGCTAAATATTAAAATAACATGAATAATTAACATTGCAGCGTTCTTTATTCTGATATTTTTCTGGCATCCAAGATTAGAGTGGATTATTCTAATGACTGATTAAAGGGATTAACTACAAGTCACTTTGATTGATTGATTAATACCATTAAGCAATGCCAGAAAATTATCAAAATTGTGAGTCATGTTAGCACTTTGCAAACTCTTAAGGGGAAACTAGGCTAAAATAAGCTTTTTTCTAAATGGAGCAAAAGTCACAGTAAATCTGATATTTATCACCAAAGTGTTCATTAGTTTTCTACATGCAGCCAATAATTTGCAAAAATAGGGACACATTCATTACTGTTATAACCAACATAGAAAAATGTACTTTGAAGTTATTTGTGTATTGCTCAAGTCAACAGCTCCAAACATTTCTGGCTGGAGGTACCTGAGTTGTGAACCCCCTACTGGCTTATATTGGTATATTTTGTAATTTTCATGTAGAATATTTACATACAAATTCAATTGGTGCACCACTTGTCTTTGCTGTTAGACATCTTGGATAAAGGTGATGTTGCTTATTCATGAAGGGAATCACTTATTCTGTTTTAGGTGTTGCAGAAATGAGGTCTGTGCAACTCCACTTTAGATGCAATGTACATTATGTCTCTGCTTTTAAAATTCTCAATTCCAAATATCCAGCAGGAAAAACTGTCCCAACTTTTAGACATCACTCTGCTGGAGTATGTAAATGCTGGTTATTTCTGGACAGGCTTGATTTCACCTCAGAAAACTGTGTCAGTTGCATAAGAGCAGCATAACCGCAGCAGCAGGCTGTAGTTTGCTTTAGGGATTTTAGATCTAACTTCATGAACCACTTAAGATTGCATGCTTATCTTTAAGGGTCCATCTTTTCTTTTGTTTTCAGGCTAGGTTAAATAATTTATGAGAGCACAACAAAGTTTCTAGCGTCAGTATAAGATGGACTCAGTGACCTTGGTTAAAATAACCTTTACAACGACATGTGCTCTAAAAGGAATGCTGGATCTTAAAACAACTTGTGAAATTCTAATATTTAGGTGTTCCATAGTAAAATGTTGCTGTAGGTAAGGGGAAGATTTTAAAGTTTAATTCACCCATTGCGATTAAGTGTTAATGCTAAATGTATTGGTAAGATGTCAGTTTGCTTATTTATTATGTCATAACAAAAATGCAAAGTAACATCATTGCAGAAAAAAATTATTCAGAATTTTTTTAATCTATCATAC
This sequence comes from Micropoecilia bifurca, assembly GCA_903067075.1. Classification (NCBI taxonomy): domain Eukaryota; kingdom Metazoa; phylum Chordata; class Actinopteri; order Cyprinodontiformes; family Poeciliidae; genus Micropoecilia; species Micropoecilia bifurca. Next base: position 5,066 of record CAEGAF010111933.1, read on the forward strand.
AAGTTGGTAGCCTACATCTATTCTCAAGAACTTACAGTGTTGCATAGATGAAAAGTTGTTGCTCTGCTCCAAGATAGACAAACTTTACGTTCAGATGTCAAGCTAAATGTTCCCAAGTTAAACATGGGGTTTGTCTCGTCATCCTTTGTCTGATTTGTGTTTTCAAAACATCAATATATTTTATGAGTTTTGATCAATGCCTGGTTTAGCTTTGTTTTAGCTCTGAATTAAAATGTCAATAGTCTACATCATGTAGAAATTACAACATGTGCCTTGACATGCACCACCATGTTCACATTTTTGTCAGACATAGTCAGTTTGGCACTTTTCTTACATTTAATGAAGGCCAGCTTAGTTTTGTTTTATTGTTTTCCTCTGATTGTCTTTCATACCAGATCGTAGTTTTCTAATTACCACATATGCAACGAATCGGCTGTTTCCTTGCTTAGTACATTCTGTACCAGGTCTCTCACTCCCTCCTGGTAAATCTCTCAGTTAGCATCAGGAAAACATAAACTCTAACATCAGAAACACAACTGTGTAACAAAAGATTTTTTTGTGAAAGACTCAAAAGCCACAATATTAGGTATGCCTGTTGTTGACATCAATACAGAACAAACCAATCAAATGGCATCCAGAAGTATGACAGCCAATTTACTGGTGTCCTCCAAATAATAAAAAAGAGATGGTTGTTGGTAATAGACAGACTGGTGTGCTGGTGTGAGTATTTCATAAACAACAGATCTAATGTGATTTTCTTTACAGAAAAGTATCTAGGGAGTGACAGTTGGGAGGATGGAAATGTCTTGATATCAAGGTTAGGAGGAGATAGGACAGACAGGATCAAAATGATACAAAGGCAACAATCAAATAGCGACTTGCCATAACTAAGTTATTTGGAATACCATCTCTAAATGCATCCCAACTGTTGCCCATTTTGAAGCAGATGGTTTACAGTTCCAGATGTTTACTCTGACTGCAACTCCTGCCAGCTATGAATGGAAAATAAAGGCTACAAAATGCCTAGGGTCATCAAACTTGGACAGAAACAAGAAAAATAGTTGCTGTTTGGAAGAGTCTTCAGCTGTAACACTTAGATGTTTGTCAGAATTAGGGGACTCGGTCTTGTCACCTGTTCAAGCAATTAGTACCAAATGAGGATCTTTAAAATGCCATGACCTGCTTAAAATGTTTTGCTATCAAGTATTTGACAGCCTTCTAAGTTCTGTTCTAAAACCAAACATTTCCAATAAAGGCTGTAGATGGCAACCTGTGGTTTGGTTCTTCACGCACTTCCAGCTTGATTGTTTGAAAAAGCATATATACTTCATGTCTTGCAAAAATATAGACAAAACAATTACCGTATTTTCCGCAATATAAGTCGAACCAGATTATAAGGTGCACGTTCAAAGAATTTCCTATTTTAAACTTTTTTTCATATATAGGGTGCACTGAAGACACAGAATAGACGCTACAGTAGAGGCTAGAGTTAAGTTATGCATCCAATAGATGGACCTGCTCTAAAGGGAATGTCAACAAAACAGTCCGACTCCGGTTGGCGAGGAGAGCTTTCCGTGTCTGGGACGCGGCGTGGCTGGACGAGGGTCACCATTCTCTGTTCACGTACAGCATGTTTGTGGAGAACGTGGTGCTAACCGACTTGCAGATGACTTGATTCTAGATGGTTGCTAGGTACATAGGTCAGTCAAACTTTATTAACAAACCAGCGTTCTGACAACTATCCTAGCATGCACCACGCGCTTCTTCTTCTACGGGCAAAAATGAAGTTGGCAGCTGCTTACCATAGTTGCGAGACCTGTTGTGGCTCAATATTGGTCCACATATAAGGCGCACCGGATAATAAGGTGCACTATCGGCTTTGGAGGAAATTGAGGAAATTTTAAGTGCGCCTCATAGTGCGGAAAAAACGGTACTTAAAACCTCTTACAACTTAGTTAAAAATGAAAGTTAACTTAATCTGATGTTTCAAGTTCAAACAGTGGTCAAAAAAGTTATTTTATAAAAAACTCCAGTCATCATACCAGATATTTTCCAAACAAAAGGACCTCCACCACACACCTAATGTTTGGTCTAAAAGTTACCAAAGTAATGTAAACTATTCCAAATATAAAAATTAAAAAGACAAACTAAATTGATAGAGCTTACGATTTACAAAACTTCTACATAAATGGCCACAACACATATCCATCCCTTGATGACCTCAGCGTCACAAAGCTCTGAAGATAGAACACCTGACCTTGTTCAATAGCTGTGGAATGGGAGATGTGGGCCATGGATCTACAGCTGTCAAATCCTCAGCAAAACTATAATGCCTTTATGTCAATATTGACTAATATTTTTGACTGCTTAACCTCCAATAATAATAATTTTGTATTTTCAATAAGGTATTACTTTCAAAGACCCAGAGGTGAAGCAGAAAGGTTTACCCCTGACATTTAACCACAGCAAATCTTATATTACGGATTTGCCTCTAGCAACCTTTAGATTTGAAGATGAATCCATGTCCTTTGCAATAAATCACCCGCTCCCTTCTACGTCTGTTGTCTGTTATCCTAAACTTCATCGTTTTTTGTTATGTAATACTTTCATATAAAATATGTATCAGCCTTTCTGTGGTCGGAAGGCGTGTCATTTTCTGTTCGTCAAGGAGGAACATGTCCAACAGTGGCGCATGTCTGTGGACTGGATTTTCCAAACAAGACAAGCCACATACACACAGTTGGATTCAGGACACAAACAGACGTGGCATTTACAAGAAGCAAAATTTGCCCTTTGAGTATGAGAACCTACGGCATTTAAAAGGCAGCTTCGTAACATCTCTCCACATACTAGTCGTTTTATGTTTATGAAAATTACCTCCAGAAGAAATCTGAAATCAGACGTGGATTTTCTTCTAGTCTATATTGCTGCGTCTGTGAGTGAATGATGTAAGAGGATGCAAAGTGTCTACAAAGTGTCTGCAAATCCTGCGGGTCTAAATTTGTCTGGAACAGGACAGACAAGACAGAATTGTGCCTCAAGCAGCACATTTTGCTTTAACCACCAACTCTTTCACTGTACATGCTGATAGACCACAGAGGACTATTTATGTGTTCTCATACCTATAATTCAGAATGGCAATTGAAAGTTAAGTTCCAAAATGGAGTAAGTTGCACACATGATGGATCTATTTTATTGGGACTGACATCACCCAACATTAGTGGTATTTCCTCTTGGTTGTGGATGGAATGCCAGCATTGAATTGAATTACTTTATGGTTTGTATTATGTGCATTAGCGGCTGCTTTAGCCATTTCTGGTTCTTCAATATGTTTTTTTGTGCATTGTAAGAAATTATAAAGATCAGATTGACATGGGAGTAGTTGCTAAAGATTCTGTTGACTTAGCCTTCTAAAATGTGATAGGTTGTTTGTTTTAACAAATGTGCACATATTGATAGCATACATGTTAAAAGAAGACTGACAAGCAAATAACATTCACGTCAGCCTTAGCAACATAACCTATTAGAAAAATAAGATGGTGAATGTGGCAAATGGTCCATCTAAATGTTAGCATATCGTCTAGGGAATTGCATCAAATTGCATAAAATGATCAGACAGAAAATTACTCAGAATTAACGAAAACAAAAGCTAAAACTGTCTCTCATAAGCTCCAACATCTCTGCATACCTTTATATGTTGTCTATTGACAAAATTAGATTTTTTTTTCTTTTACATGACACTTTGTCAAGTAAATTTGTTTTGGTTTTTTACCTCAGAAGTTGATAAAATTGTTACAAATATTTATCCAGCATAGTTTAATATTTGGTGATCTAAATAAGCTCATAAATCTGCAGATTTTATTCTCCTTTTGCTAATTTTCTTTTCTGTTGACATCTTAGCTGCTTAGCGTTGACTTCTGGAGCATTTTCAATTGAAATAGTTTCTTGGATAGACATAATAACAACAAGTAGCTGTGAAATGCTAAAACAACACTATAAAGTAAACATTTTCGTTAAAATGCCTAAACAATAGTCAAATATTTCTAAGAAGACAAAGAAAACAGAACTAATGCATTAGACCCTTAGACCAGCATATAGTGTGAGTCAGCAAGACTTTTAAGCAATTATTGAACACATGATACCAGATCCCAGGCAGGACTATAGATGTTTTGCATAGAACAAGGAGTCATCTTTACATCTTGTCCATGTTTTGTCCCCAGCAGGTTGAATCACACTCTGAGTCTGGTCCTGCCTGAGGTTTCTTCCAGGAGTTTTTCCTTTCCACTGTTTCCTTGTCATTGTTCGGGATTATGGAATCCACCAAAGCAAAGATTTGATGCAATCTGCTGATTTCCTTTTTTTACATTTTCCTACAAAGGATTTTTTTGTTAACTGAATCTGAAAGTATTGTAACTGAATCTGAAAGTATTATAATTAGATCAAATAAACAGTAACTATAAATTAAATTGAACCTGGAAGAGCTCAGATCAAAATGAGAAAAAAAGATGAAAATGGATTCCATAAAATTGGATATTAACTAAACCGTTTTTTGTCTTATAAAGTACATCGAGACACTTGTTATATATTGGTTATGTGTGACTAACCTAAATTGAGTTGTATTTTTGTCAGGTTTGTATCTATCTGAGTCATCCAAAGCATTAACATACCTTCATTATTTAAATTGCATCTGCTACGATGCACATGCTTGAATCATTTTTAATGAGATAAACTAATAGGTTTATCAATCCGTTAAAGCAACAGCAGATGTTATAACGCTTACTCTTTCTCTCCCAAACTTCATCCAGGCCTGTCTGTGGAAATGACAAGAAGAGCTGCAGTGCACATGTGGTATTTACCACTAATAAATACATGTGGTATTTATTAGTGGTAAATACATCTGGTATTTACTAGTTACCACATGTAACTAATAAACACAATAAAGCCTGCTTCATTATGAAATAAAGCAAGCTACATAACAGTTTGACTTCATTTCTTTCAGTGCACCTTGTCCAAAAATTTATATTAAGCAAGTTATGACAAGGTTTTGCAGCTCACTATTGTGGACAAGAAAAAAATGTTGAACAAGACAATTTGTGTAATTATGCAATCTGTCTTATTCTAAAAAAAAGGTCATGTGTTAACTTTAAGCCTCCTGCTTGACCACATCTGTCCTTTGATGTTTGCAGTAGGTTAGAGATTTGAATTGTTGTAAGTGATGCATGGTTGAGTCTTTTGACACCTTTGTAAGGAAGTGTCAGGGAAAAATCCTCGTGGGGGTAATTCACACATTCAAGCCAACGTGTTTCCTTCCTTGTCATCAGTTACAGAAAAGGTGTGCATGTGTGAAACAAGATTCAGACTCATTTAGCTGTTTGTCATCACAGGAATCCACTCAATTCAAATTCATATTGACCTGCAATGCATTTACAGTAGTCAGATCTAATAATTAACTAATAAACTGACATTTCTTCTCAGAATTCACTTAGACATTCACACTCACCTGCAATGACGCTGATAAAACTTGGTGTGATGGAGTCAAGTGTGAATGCAGGTCAAATCATTTGAGTAATGAGCAGTGCAGTTAAGTCTCCACCTCTCTGTCCTCCTGAAAAAAAAAAACAAAAAGAAAAAAAACGTCTCTCTCTGATGATGACACACCAAACAGCAGCTTCCAACTCCAGAGCATCTCAGCTTCTGTCCGATGTCTGGATCAAAGTGGGGCTGCTCTCCTCCTGCTTGCATAACAATACTCTAGACAGATCCCATGCTGCAGTTGCTGCATGTGCATCAGACCACTTTAGCCACAAGGCGCGCTCTCCTGCCTTTTAAATGGACCTGGCATCGTTCCAGTCTACTTCCCTCGGAACAAAAGTGCTGAGCTAAAATCGGGCTGTATACCTGATGGAATACTCAAACTGTCTTCTGCTTTTTTGTAATTTTATTTCTTTTAATCCCTGCCTCTTTAAAACTGTCACCGAAGCATTGGGGACTGCGTATGCATCTTTTCCATCCTGAGTCACTGCCAGAGCCAGTGAACTGGACTAATTTGAATTGTCACTGCATGTTTGTAGCCGACTGCCTACAGGGTACAGGCTGCCTCACCACGAACCTCAGTGAGAATCTGGGCCAAATGGGAACAGATTCAGAGGTGTCAGTTCAGGAATAAAAGACTGACAGGAACTATGATGTGTTGAATTCACACTCTTTTTTGTTAGATCTTCAAAGTAAGGATTACAATCTGTGACTAAGAGAATCGCCCTGTGTGAGTGCTGTGGGTAAATATTATAAAATGACTCAACTTAGGACTGAGTTAAAAGGAAGGACATGTGCTGGAAAAAATTTATTGTGTGCCAGGAGCAACAAAATGACACACACGGTGGTGTGAAGACAAGCCAACGGGTGGTTTGCTGGTGTGACATATAGTTAAAGCTCAATCGAGAAATTTCTGCTTTTGGCTAAATCTCTTTGCAGGATGATGAGAGTCTGTAGCAATTTGAAAATAATCCCTCTACTTCTGAGAGGATATAAGAGAGGATCACAGGAAAAAAAAGTGCAAAGGATATTCAGAAACATGACATTTATCTGCACACACTTAACGTTGTTTCTATCTTGGAATTCAAATTCTTTCCATTTTCATTAGATCTAATGCACAGGCCTCAGTTAAATCACTGCATAATTAAAGGGGCTCAGATGAGTAATCAGCAGGTCTGAAGGGAGGTACGACCTGAACAAGTGGAGTGATAAGAAACCTCTGAAATCTCACTGCTCTCTCTGCATACTAACTGTGTTTTTTATGCATCGATACTCCGGTGTTTTGTTTTGGTTAATAACCTCCGTCGTCTTTTGCATCAACAGCCCAAGTGACACACCAAAATAAAGAGAGCTGGAGGAATCAGTACACAGGGTGTGTCTCAGCACCAACACAATCCAATCTTAGTCTACATCTGACCTCTACTGACTAATTTATGCAACTACATTCTTGGTCCACTCTATGGTCAGCAGAGGAGGAGGAGTCACACAGAGCAGTAAACATTAAACCCTGTGAAGCTGACAGACAGAAGGGGTCATTCTCTGCAAACATCAACACCATGAGAGCAACCATGTTGGTTCCTTAATTGTGTGAAATCCAAATATCATCTATGATTAAATGAGTCATATTTCACAAATTGCTAGAAATAGTGATATGACACCTTTTTCCATAGACGTTTGAATATGGTAGCTGACTTTTCTGAGGAAAGTCTTAAAATGCCAAGGAACAGAAACAGAATGTGAGCTGAACTGCTATTCAAGCTTGGAAAGAAAGTTATATTAGTTATATTAGTTAGATGAGTACGTCTGTCTATTCTTTACTATTACAAAAGAAAAAGTGAAGAATAATGTTTTGACTTTAAAGAGCCACGTTTTCCACTTAATGCTGTTAACTTAAAAAAAATCCCCAAAACATTCTGCTAAATTTGACACATCTCCATTTTTGAAGAATTTGGCAGTTTAATTTTTAACAAAAAATGCACAGTAGCTGCAGCCGAACGTTAAGCATGCGTTGATCACACTACAACCCATACAGGTTCCCTACATGTGAAGTCATCTCACCTCTTCCAGCTCCTCCTCCTCACCTGGTGACTTGGCAATGTTTTAGTAAAAAGTGCTTCCAAAAGCAGACTCATTTGTAAGGAACTTCTGGCTTAAATTGCAAAAAAAAGAGTTAAATTACTCCATAAAACTCCACTGATCATCCGGCATTCTTCAATGATAGATGGACCAAAGCCCACATTCGTTTTGCCTCCAGTCTTATCCTTTTCCCGGGGATTATTCAGCTCAGTTTCTCCAAGTCCACCTCTCTCTCCCACTCGTGTCGTTCTTTGTCATGAGGGTAATCACATGCACGCATACTCTACAACCAAGCAAGGCGGATGTCCACACAGCAGAGACAGAGGGCTAGTGTTGGCCATCGCAGGCTATAAATAGGCGTCTTGAGTTCATCATTGTCTCTTCCTGTGATGGTGAAGAGCCTGGAGGGCTCCGAGAGGGAGGAAGACGGACCAAACAGCATCCTTCTCTGCCAACTATCCCTCCTTTGGCTTCACCTCTCCTCATCGTCATTTTTGTTGGAGGATAACTCGTCATAAGCTTCGATTTTGAAAAATGACAAAGCAAAACGAGAAAAGTAATCAATAATCCAAGAGACAGATTCTACTCCTTCGTTTCTGCTTGGAAAAAAAAGGGGGCAATGAAAAGATGAAAGGTCACATGTGCAACGCTTTCAATAAAAGAGAATGATGGTGAAAGCCTCTGTATACTGTTGTTGAATGTCACAGTGCAGAAGGTCACCAGCAAGTAGTTCATTTTCTTCCTCATCTGCTGCATTTGCATGTCAATTCTGATCGCTCATTTGGCAGAATTGGTTTTGTACACTAGAAAAGAAAAACACTCATTTCAACATTCCTTAATTTATTGTTAGAAGCATGTTATAACAAGCACATTATTATATCAGGAATGGACTTCAGACATTGCTTTTGAGGGTTATAATCCTAAATATTTTAGCTATTATTTGAAGTCAGTTTTTATAGACAAAGGAATAAATGTTTGATGTAAAGATTGATTGATTATCTTTATGTAGCTTCCCCTGTTCCCATAGTCTTTCTTTAGATTAAGTTAACATTTTATTGTCATTTATTAAAAGAAGGCTCATCTTGCTTGCAGAGAATCATTATTTCTAGCATTGATGTTTTCCTTTATGTAATTAAATTATGAATAATTATAATAATAATGAATAAATAATAATTGTTGAGAGAAAAACATGTTTTAGGAGCTCTGAAAATCCAAGTAAAAAAAAGACACTGTTGTTGTGGACAGACAAGATGTTCTATCACAATCCAACATCAAAAGGATCCGACAAAACTCATCTATCAAAAACTCTCACAAAGGCGATAGTCAGGTAATGATGTTCTTCCTTTTAAAAAGCACTATTTGAACTATCAAGAGTTTCCAGACTGACGCTGCTTCTCCAGCTAAAGACTGCAGAATAAGTGGAAACTACTACCCAGTAATAAAACATGAACAGAAAAGAAAAAACAACAAAAAGCCACATAGTGCTTCTTCTTACAAATCCACAAGCATCGCCTTTGTTGTGTTCACATTCTCGATGAGATAACTGCTTCCACACCATGACACAAAGCGGTCCACCAGCTCCATGTATTCAGGTCTTTGTCTCTCTCAGAAACACAAGACAACCGCAGTCTCATTGTAGTGTTTTGGCAGATGACAGGACTCTGACTTTTGGGGCAGTTTGGGGCAAACAGAGTCAAAGGAAATGAAGGAAAACTCATTCCCTTCCTCCGGTGGTGCTCATCTGCTGCTGTTCACCTTAAGACACACAGTAAGCCTGGCTAAACTCACTGGATAAATGACTGGACACATTTCCCTGCAGACAGATGACTAGTGTGTGAAACGTCACATTACATATGTATGAATGAGCAGTCATGGATATTATGCAGTTGAGATATTATATATTCAGGCTTAACATTTGGTTTCTTAATTTCAAACCTTCATTATATAGCATTAACCAGAGGATCGTTCTTTACTTGTGTTTGGTTTGATCCTGAAGCATAAGAAGGCTTCTGAACTTTGAGTCTTTTGGTCAAATAAAACCACAATCTTAATCAAAGTGGTCTAATAAATTTTACTCTGAAGTCATTAAATGTTTAAATAAAGGTCTTGGCATGGGGACCAATTGTGTTTTTTCTGTTGACACATGGATAATGAAGGCTCTCAAAGGGCATTTCCACATCCCAAGCTGGTTGTGGTTTCTGACTGTTGAAAATACAAATAATGTGAAAACCATAGGGTGTGTGTGAACATCACTCTGTAAAATGTAGCACAGTTTTGAGGATACATGTCAAAAATAGGACTGAAGAATTGCATGGCTGTGTATAAAATTTGCTCTGATGAAGCAAGGATGAAACAGAATCCAGCTGTCAGAATCCTGGCTTAAGTTTCTGTTTCTTCCTCCCTCGCTTTATTTTAGATGTCTTCTTCAGCTGTTTATCGACCTTACGTTTATATCTGTTGGTTAACCATTCTTTAGTGTATTCTTTATCACTGTTAGAGAATGTGTTTGGTTTACTTTCTTTCCTTCTCCTCTCATGCCGTCTCTCCTCACAGCTGCACCCTGTTTCCAACCAGCCACCTATTCTTTCTCCAGTAATCAACTTTCTTTGTATTAATCGTCTCATTTTCTGTCACTTGCTGCTGGATTCTGTTGTTGTCTCCCTCATGGTTCTCTGTATATTCTCACACCTCAGGCCCTCTGGCTTTTTTGTTTCTGACACATTGTAAGTCCATTTTACTTTTGCTTTACTTATTAAAACTTCCAAACTCGTCTCTATTGACTCTGCACTTGGGTCTTCCACTAAGCATGACGACAACAAATGTAAAAATGGGTAGTAACTACCAACCCCATCAGTTCACCAAGTGAAACTTCTTCTCCTACCCATCCTCCTCAAACCTCACCCAAACCTTTTCCTCCTCTTTTTTTCCCCTCCCTCCCCCCTCTGTGCCTCTCTGTCCTGACTCCTCCCTTATTTTAGGCTGGTTTCCTCACAGCCGCCCTCATCTTCTCCTCTTCTAACCAAATGTTTGTTCTCAACTCTGTTGTCTGTTAGTTCTTGCGAAAAGCTCAGACAGTGGCAGCCTTTTACTTCAGGACAGGTAAGTTTGGACATGAGCAACTATTACGGCTTTTATTTTTATCTTCATTGTTTTCGACATATGTTGCTGCAGCCTCCTGAAAGTGTTTAATATGGCATGCATGTTATCTTAAAGCAATTTTGTTGCTGAAGTTAGAATGGATGTTAAAACATTTGTTCTTCATATCCATTGTTGTACATTAGCTTGTTTCGAAATTAAATGGTAATTATCAGGCAACAAGAAATTAACTAAAATTAAAAATGTCTTGTTTATTTAGAGAAATATAGAGGGGGATTGACTATTTGGCATTTCACACTCTGAGTATTTTCCAATATGGTATTTCACACTCTGAGTATTTTCCAATATGGTATTATGTAATCCTCAATTAAATACTTGAAAAGAAACCCTAACCTAGAATATAGGTAGTCTGACAAGCCTGTCCAGGTTGTTTCCCTCCTATCTGTGTCATGCTGGCAGCTTCTTTGCATTTTACAATATTCTCCTGAATAGCTCTTGAGACATCCACTGCTGCTGGCAGGCTCAAGCCAAAGGGGTGGAAAAGAATGTAATATATCAAAGCAAGCCGACACTTTGCCTTTTATAGTTATCACTGTATCAAACCCAGAGTGTTGCAGATGTTTTCTGTCTGCTGAATGACAAATCTGAGCGTCAGATATACAATGAGTGAGGAATGTACACAAGTCAGTGTTGTATGTTTGCAGAATGCCTTTTGGAGGAGGAAACAAGTGTGGCTGCTGCCAGAAAACTGTCTACTTTGCTGAGGAAGTGCAGTGTGAAGGGAAGAGCTGGCATAAATCCTGTTTTCTGTGCAGTAAGTACTTACAATTCACAAGTAATCTGTGTCTGACTTCTTTTGACTGCTTTCACACATGCCAAATAACATGCAGGAATGCAAAGTATTTGGCAGGAGCATCCTCAGGTTTCCACCAGGGCATCTCCGGCCTTATTTGGATCTAGAGTAAGCATGACGAAGGTTTGGTCTTCCTTATTCGGAGAAAAGGTTACACATCACAGATCTCATCTGAATAGGCTGACAGCCCTGATATTATACAGGTCTTTTCTTTTTTCTTCTGTCACAAAAAATTGGCTCAGAAGGTTTCGACTACATTGATTTTTTTTGAATAACCTTTTAGAAGATACTTTATAATAAATGTCTGCCAACAATTGGACGACTTAAAATAAATAATTTAAAAATACATTTTTCTCCCCCTATTGATGTAAGTGGTCTGTAAAAAGAACTTGGACAGCACGACTGTGGCAGTTCATGGAGATGAGATCTACTGCAAATCGTGCTATGGCAAGAAGTATGGGCCAAAAGGCTACGGATTCGGAGGAGGAGCAGGAACGCTGAGTATGGACACAGGAGAAGGACTCGGAATCAAACCTGAAGCGTGAGCAAAATATTATTTCCTCCCACCGTTTAACCTCTGAATGTACCATAAAACTCCACAACCAGAACAGGTGATGCTAGCGTTAAAAATTGAGAAGGAAAGGTTTACAATAATTACTGTTGTCAGTTATGGAATCTATTAAATTAACAGTTAAAGTTATCCTCCTTCAGTTGATTTTTTTGCATGTCTGCAAGATAAACAAATGACTTTCTCCTCCTAGACAAGCTCTTCACCGACCTACAAATAATCCCAATGCCTCCAAATTCGCCCAGAAATCAGCAGGGTCAGAAGTGTGTCCACGATGTGGGAAAACAGTGTATGCAGCAGAGAAGGTTATCGGTGGAGGCAATGTAAGAAAAATGTTAAATATTATCTCTAAATGTTAAATTTTGAATCTAAGCAAATATGAAAGTTAGCTGACCCAATTTATTTGAAACAATGTATATTTTCTTTTCCCACAGTCGTGGCATAAGGGCTGCTTTCGCTGTGCTAAGTGTGGTAAAGGCCTGGAGTCCACAACCCTCGCTGACAGGGACGGAGAGATTTACTGTAAAGGTCTGTTCACCTCTGCTGGAAGTAAAATGATGATTTAATTAGCCGTCAAGTGGAAAATTGCATCATCTATCATGTCCTTTTAAGTCAAGTAAAAAGAATTTTCACATTATTTTGGCAAAAACGGTTTTTATCCCAGGAAGGTATCAACAATAAGTGTGTTTTCAGAACTTTGACAAATTAATTAACCCATTAATAAGGAAAACAAATCCTAGAAAGGTCAGATATTTACAATCCAACTTTAAGCTTTTGCAATCCTAAAATCATAACTGAAGAGATTTCTGGATACATTATAAAACCACATTGAACCCATAAATAGCATTTTCTATTTTCATAGAGAATGTGTAACATTTTGATTGCAACATGATGTAGTTGGTAACACTGTTGCCTTGCAGCAAGACGTACCTGCCTGGGTCTTTCTGCTTAATCTCTCTTCTTCCTCCTACAGTCAAAAAACATCTTTGTTTGGCTAATTGGTAAATTGTTCTGTGTTGCCCCATGATCAGTTCTTCTTGCAGGAATAATGACCTGGTCAAGCTGCTCTTTCTGCCATATCACCAACCAAATAAAATGCCAGCAATTCTAAGGCAGAAAGCAGAAAGTCTAGTAACCCAGTCTCCCACTGCTCAGCAGGAAGAAAGGAAACTTACTTCACATGCTATACATATATTAATCATCACCCTCCTAATTTTTTGATTGCATGTTATTTCATCCCCAGGGTGCTACGCAAAGAACTTTGGCCCAAAAGGCTTCGGTTTTGGGCAGGGTGCAGGAGCGCTGGCTCATTCACAGTGAAGCCGGAGGCTGCAGCCAACAAGGGACTGACAGCTGCTGTGCTCTGATATTGCAGCTTCCTGGGTCTTTGCACCGATATCTAACCTTTCGCTTTTCGCTGCAGGCAGTAGGCAATGATTCACAAAAGAAATGGGTTTTTTTTAAACACGCTTACCAGGCAAGCTGGGGAGCTTTGAAGGGAGATGCACATGAGCTAAGAAAAGCTTTAAAACGCTGGAATGTCTTTTTTTATAAGCATATGTTTCACTTTGAAAATTAAAGATTATAGTGATGTGAACATGTGGTGTTTTTAATTAAAATAGAAAATATTAAAGTGACTATGAATAAATAGAAATCAATGTATGTCCAAGGCTGATTCAAACTAGTCTATTATGACTGAGGTGATCAAAATAAAGTTTTATACATATCTAAGTTTTATACTGATCTAAATTATCTGCACATTTTGACAAAAACTTATGTTTTGCAAAACAAGCATATAATTCTTTCTTCTCTGACACCATTTTCTTGTGACTCATTCATAAGAAAATGAGTCACATAAATCTGTGTTCGAGTTGTTGGGTGTTCTTGTGGCTCTTCTAAATTTTGACCCGCATTGTGACTGAAAGCAAGTTGTTGTAGTGAACAACAAAGTCTTAGTGTTCTGCTCCAACTCTGGTTGTGCCAGAGAGTTGGGACACTGACCAGGCCGGAGAGCCAGGCAGCTGTGGTGGAGGAGGTGGGTGTCTGGGTGGGGGCAGCTGTTTGTTCTGGCACTGAGAGCCACATCAGGTTCAAACCTACACCAGAAACCCTTTCAAGAGGAACATTTTACCTTCGGGTCGGCTTTCATATTACTGAATGTAAAACAATTGATCAAGAAGTCTTCCACCCTTGCTAGTGTCTTTGAATTGATAAAATTTTTAAAATAAGTATAAAATTAGATCTTCACACAACTTCTCAGTCAAGGACCACAGGAGGTGGAAACCCCCAAATGATTGTCTTTTAGTTGTTTTTGTCTTTGTGACTAAGCTGAACCAAAATGCAACAATGGCTTAGATCTGTGCAAATACACAGAAGTGAAAGCAACACAGCTCTGCTTGAGTCAAACCGAAGGAACGTCTTTAATAATTCTTTGAAATTTCCTAATCTGTTAGCAGCTTTTAACCTGGATAGATGAATTATATACAGCAGCAACAGTAAAGAAGTTTGATCTCTTTTAGTTTAAATCTCAGAACATCAAAGAGCATGTTGCTGTATGACCTGAGCTGATGAAGGGTGAAAAATCATGTTAAAGATCCTGTCAGTCAGAATAAAGTCAGCACCAAGAACCAACCCCCCCAAAAAACATCAACAAATGTTCAAAGAAGCCTCAGACTATATAGTGTCAGCAGAGTGAGGTAAATACTGGAGTTTTAAAAATTTCATAAGCATAAATTATGACTACATTCACCTCATTGCCATATGGCAGAAGGTTTACTACTGCCAAATAATACAAATCTCTGGATTTCAATTACTGGTAGCTAAAAGTAAAACAACAAAATCTCATCTTTAAGATCCTACCTCCATCTGATCATGCCACACAGTAATGCTGCCCAAACACCAGCTGCCCCACTAGAGGGCTCTCCAACAGCTGCAAAATGTGCAACACTAGTATTTTTCCAAGCTCCTGTAAACTACTCTTCACGTAAACATGATTTCCTGGTTACAGGCTAATGATCCCAAGAGGTGGCGCTTTTAGACCAGCTGACGTCTTTTAGAATCAAACAAAAGACTTTGGGTGTTTTTCTGTGTGTGGATTTCTTCCAGACTGTGCATATTGAATACCTTATTAAGATAGGAAAGGCAAGTTTATTTGTACAGGAGCAGTCATACAAAAGTAATTCAAAGTGTTTCACAGGAAAATAAACAGACAAAAATAAAAAAAAGACTTGCATAATCATAAGTAATGCTTTGAAACAATGATTAAATTTAAGGATGACATGATCTTTACCATTTGATTTACTTAAATTGTGACTCACCAGCAGCTCAGAAACAAATTCAGACCAAAGACCATTCAGCCAAGTCAGTCAAATATAACTTCTTATGACTTATCTAAGTTATTAAATGTTTTCTCACAGTCAAGAAATTAAGCTACTGTTTTCCCCAAACAAATCCAAAGAAGACAAGGACATTTTGTCATTTGTAATGTATTGCTATAATTTTTTTCTTATCACATCTTCTAAAGATGTAGTGTTTTGTTAATGTACCTGTAAGAAATCTAAAAGAGTTTATAAATTAGTGCCAACATTATGTGGGACTGCATGTTACAGACCATGAAAGAGTTTCCATCTCAGAGATAAGAAGAGCAAATTATTAAATTATTTTATGTTAAAAAAAATATCTGAATTTGTGAAAGAATTGATTTGTCCAGTTTTAGCTAAAGAGTAATTCCCTGACATTATTGTGAAAGTAGAAAAGTGGTGTCAACACAACACAAGCTGCACAAACACTGTTATCCTGAGATCCTGAGACCACCCGCTCTAGTAGTTGGTGCACTTGTGTTGCGTGTGTGTGTGTGTGTGTGTGTGTGTGTGTGTGTGTGTGTGTGTGTGTGTGTGTGTGTGTGTGTGTGTGTGTGTGTGTTTTCTATTTAAATACCCCTATGATAAACCGGACAGAGAAAAGCAGGAGTTGAATGTTCCAGCTCATTCTTCTCTACATCACTTTTTCCTTCTGCTCCTGTAGCATCAACACATTAAGGTAAGGAGAAAATTAACTCTTATTTTTTTCTTTGTTATAATCTTATTTCAGATGAAGGCAAGAATGTGTCTACAGTTTTCATAGGGCAAATTACTATATCTAGTTAGAAAACATATTATGGAAAAACACTATTTCAACCATGACTAATCCACCAAAAGTTATTTACGATTTATTTGTATGAAATGTAACTATTGGCAACGGAATAATACAAACTTTGTTTTAGAAAGACTTCAGATCCTTTATGTTGTATTTTCTCATATCAACCATCTAAATATCAAAATAGGTGAAGCTGAAAATCAATGTTATATTCAAATTTTGCAACTCCATCAAAAAATATAACACAGGTCACAATATAAAGGGAAAGTAAAGACTAGATTTATATGCATGAGTATAGTTAATATACTTTAACCTTTTTGAATACGGCGAATCTGTTTCTAAAAATATCTATTCCATATTGAGCTCATCATGTTTCTACCCATCAGGAATAAAAGATTAATATAATTTTAAATGCTTCATATGATTAAAATATTCTTTTGAGTTATGCTTATGAATCCATTCCTAATTTATACTTAAATTCCTGTTGCCAATCTACCAACATCTCTTTGTGAAGTCAACGTGTCATTCCTAAACTCAAAATGGCGTTCAGAGAATGAGGGGCCTGGTCTATATTTGTGTCTTTTTTTATCCAGCAGAAAAGTGGGGCTGAAAGCAGGAAGTCTAATCTATGTGGAAACATTCCCACGTTGGGGGCTTTGCATGCTTCTCCCTGCCTGCCATCACCTTGCCCAGGGGGGGGAGGATTGTGTTATCAGCACTGAAAGGCGATTGGGTGATTTTGTCCAGTCGGCCCATGAGGACCATGGAACAATAACTGAGAAAATTGAACCATTTAAATTCTATTATCTAATAAATAAGTAACTGTTCTTTCGAAAGGTAAATATCTGAAAGCAAGAAAATCCATCTTGGTCAGTGGCGCTGACCCCATCCATCTAAAACTCCCGGGGTGGCTGTGGTGTGGGGCGTGCGAGGGGTTAACCGGACTTCATAATTAAGAACAACTGGGGCTCTACAACCAGACTGTCTCCACTTTTAAGCTCTGTTAAATAAAACAAATGTATTTTTTTCTTGTAGGTTTATTAAAAGAGCCATGATGCCTGAGAAAATGTAAGTATTTCTTTCTTCGTGTATTTTAGTCACTGTCGTGTATTTTAGTTTATGACTGTTTATGTTTAAACAGTCATAAACATAAACCTTCATATTAATAGAAATTGATAGTAAAAACTAACTTCAAATATTTTTTTTCTGTTTTGTTCACAGGCCAGAGGTAAGGTTAAGAAATATTACCAATTAGAAAACAAATACAAACACTGATTTTTAAAGTTAAACCAGACTAGTAAAATGTTAAACTATGACATGAATCTGGTATTTGCAGAGAAAACCTAAAATCTCAGCCTCTAGGAAGCTCATGCTAAAGGTAAGGAGGATTTGCATAGACAGCAACGTCACTCTCTGACGCAAACAAGATTCAGAACCTTTAGTTCCTTCTATTAATAAATAAAACATCTCTACTCTTCATAAGAGCTTGATGGTTGCAAAAGCAAAGGATGAGCTGGAGCAGGAGATGGAAGAAAAGGAGGAGCAAAAGGCAAAATACCTGGAAGAGAAAGTTCCTCCAGCACCAGTCACTGGTTTGTCACTGGAGGAGCTAAAGGTATATATTTTTGTTTTCATTTTTGTTTAAACAAATAGCAAGTTTTGTTAAAAAATAAATAAATGCACATTTTTGTCTGTGTAGGCATTATGTGAAGAGCTGCATTCCAAAATAGATGTAGTGGATGAAGAACGGTATGATATTGAAGCCAAGGTCTTGCACAACAACAGAGAGGTACGGATGAAGCACCATAAAGTAAACATTATACATACCTATGCAAAGTTACTTTAAAGTCTTGTTCAAAATGCCATATTATGTATCCATGCAGATTAAAGATCTGAACATCAAAGTGCTGGACCTGAGAGGGAAATTCAAAAGGCCCAATCTGAGACGGGTCCGGGTCTCCGCTGATGCCATTCTGAGGTCCCTACTGGGGTCCAAGCACAAGGTGTCCATGGATCTGAGAGCCAACCTCAAATCTGTGAAGAAGGAGGACACAGAAAAGGTACATTTTTTTACTGAAATAAAAGAGAATTTACACAGAAAGCAGTGCAAAGAAACAATATTTTCCATATTTTCACATCAATTTTCCAAGTCAAAATCAGAAGGAAATTTATTGCCATTTATGGTCTCACAAAGAAGAATTTCTCTTGGCATCTGGTGCAGGCTTAAAAATACAGAAGACAAAATATGCATAAAGTTTAATTTATTTATGCATTATTGTGACAAGTGTAAGTCACAAAGCACGAGAAGAAAAGTCCTTGCTAGTGCCTTGGACCCATGTACATCGGTGTACTTGTTTTAACATTTTGCTGCAAAGTAGCCATAAATTCGAAAAAGCATCAATGACATATCAACAAATTACAAATTACTGGTGTAATTTCACCATGCATAGATGCTGAATCCTCCAAAGCTTTCCTAAATGTTCTGATTAGTGCATAATGCCAAACTTTGGTGTTTAACCTGCAGGAGAAGACAGTGGAAGTGAGTGACTGGAGGAAGAACGTGGAAGCCATGTCAGGAATGGAGGGGCGCAAGAAGATGTTTGACGCAGCCAAAGGGCAGATCCAGTGAAACAGTGGCGACAGAAGAAAAAGTCAGCTTTCGTCTTCTGAAGCAACGTCACTGTCAGTTCACAGAGTGTTGAATGTAGCAAAACAACAATAACAAAAGAAAAAGATGTTTTACACTGAGTATCTTCCCACAGTTGTTTTTCTATGTTAATGAAATAAACAAATCTTAATATGGTCTGTCTTGTCTATTTAGGAGCACGTTGCTGACAAACATGAAACCAAGTCAGCATTACAGTTAGTGGCATAAGATCCAGTTAAAATGAAATAATCATATCTAGACAAAATAATTTGATGACACTGATCTAATTTGTCCTGAGGAGTCAGATTCAAATTGATCTGACCCCTATACAAAGACAGTTGTTTGTCTTATTTCTCTCTTGCCCTGTGATGGATTGGCAACCTACCAGGAGACAGATACCACTCCTGCAAGCAAAATAAGCAAAGACAACGGATGTATGGATGGATGTAGGTTAATGAAATGTCTCTACGTTGAATAAGAACCCACTAGAATTTACATAATGCCAGATGTGCAAAACACTGCTTTTTTTAAAAAAAGGTTATGAGATTAAATGTCTCGTAGCCAATGAGACAAGAAGGAGGGCAGAATTTTTCTAATCAAAAACTCATCATTTTAGTTTAACATTACATATTTTTTAATTTCTGATTGGGAATATCGACATTATGCAGGTGGCATAAACTGAATCACTAAACAATATCTAGATTTTCCAAATTTACTCAATTTTAAAAATGCAATTCACTGAATAGGATAACAACAAAAAGACAACATTGATACAAATCAGACTTAATTTAATTAGTGTAGATAATGTTTAGCATTATTTGATCATTATAATGGATTACATTATTAAGTTGTCTGTTATTTGTAAGCTACTTTAACTTTAAGTGTAAAAGAAAAAATAAATGGGAACTATACGATTATGTTTCTCAATATTTTTGATAATTATAATCAAAAATGATGATGTAATTATGATCAATAAATAAAAACATTATCTTAAGTTTTCAAGTTTGATGGGGAATGTTTGTATTTTTATTCATTTTTTGTGTAAAAAAAATCTATACATCTATATGTAATGATTTTGTTGAATTTCAATCAAGACAAATTTATTTTATACAAACTTCATAATGAAGTACTTTGAGCATGTTTAGCTGACTTTGTGTGCTCCAAGAGAGGATTTCTTACAGATACTGCATCTGACCTGAATTGTGTCTTGCTTGAGCTCGTTCTGCCACATGGGGGCAGCGTCTAGTAAAACAGCAATTCATGGAGCCTATCCACCTTCTTACCAAATGTTGTCTTTATTGAGTATACTTCTGTTTGTTTGGCAAAACCAGACCTAATGGTGGCTCAATAACTGGAGGTTTCTGTTAAAAACCTGGATAAGCTAAAGATCCCAGCATAGTGAAGTAAACTTAGCTTAATGACTTTCTCTTGTTTGTCTTGTGTGACTCAGGGACCAGACAGGTGTGGTTTGTAGACAATGAAATCCGAAGGAGAAAGGGTGTTCCTTTTCTGTCAGAGGAAAATGGCCTGAAAACCTACTATGTCACAATTATTTTAATTGTAGTTTTATGAGATAAAATAATCGAATTGTTTAACTTTTTTTTCTAACTTGGTCTCCCCAACCAATCTAAGTAGTGTTTCAGTTTTAATATGTTTATATCTGAATAATGTTCTAAAGAATTGACATATTAGTCACAACTGCCAGCCAACCAAAGACCAAATCTTTCAGAAGCCAGGCTGCTTGTCTATTTTTTTTAAATTATTATTTATAATCCTAGTTTTCCTTTTTTCCAAAATGTAAAAATCAAACAGGAGAATTAGATTTCTAACTTTCAATTTTTTGTGGCAATGCTTTATATTCCTGGCATGGCTTGGTAGCTGGTTCAGACAAGAGAGGATAATTAAGTGCTTTAAGGAAAAAACACAGTTTCCACTTCCTAGCTGATGTATGGAGATATTACTTCAGTTTTCCCACACGATGCACTTTCCTCCCACGTATGAAGTGTATCAGTCTCTCCCTGTTTCAGAACAGCTACATAACACAATGCCTGGACCCATGAAGTTCACAGTCAGGATGATATTCCAAAGCTTGCAGGCACCCACCATTTTTCTCCAAATACATTGAGGTTATTATGACCAAACTCTTCAATTATTTATTTAATAAAAAAAATATATAATGCAAAGTTGCATTGAAAGTCCATTAAAAATGCCAACTTTGCATTAAATGATCATAATTTACAAAATCATGCAAAGTTAGCATTTTTAATGGACTTTCAATGAAACTTTTAGAGCAAGTGTGCAATAAAAGTGTCATTATTTACCTAATGACACTTGATGACAACAGTCATAAACACTCATAAAGACTTCTTTATGGTAATGACAGGTGTTATGTCATGTTTATGACAGTGTCATGCACACCCCTTCAAATAAAGTGTTACCAACTTATTTTTATGTACTTATTATTTTTAAATGACTTGGAAGGTAAAGTATGTTTATTTATTGTCCTATGACAATTACAAGCATTACATTTTTCTAACAATTAGTCCCCTCAACAAAATCCACCCCCAACAAAAAAGATGCAATGCTGTTTCACTTTTTGAAACAAAGCCTTGTTTATTTTTTCATAAGAGTTTGATTTGCCAAAAAAAAATAACTCCTCCAGCCAGCAACACATTTTGTAGACATATTAAAAATATCTTAGGCAGAAGGTGAAACTCCCAGCCTGACAACGCCACAAACAGAGCTGCAGTTTGGCTTCAGCTCAGATGAGACATCTGAGTCATAATCCCCACAGTGGTGTCCAATGCGGCATTAAAGCAAACACAGGGACTATCAAAGGGCTTGGCATGGTCATAACTGCTGTTGTAGATAACATGTTATTGCTTGCGGAGGCAAAGATGAGATTAAAGGCAAAGTGCAGAAGGTTGAGCTTGTGAAGGGTGTGATAGGTAATTTATTTGAACCCTTACATTAATTGTACTCACTGACACATTTTACAAACTGTCACTTTTGAAAAGGCAACCGAGGGAAAAGTTTGAAAAGTTAACACCCAAGTCCCCGTGTTCACTGTTAATGTTTGGCAACTTTGGAGTCAGAGGAGCATCAGCCATGCTTCTTTACTTGCATGTTCATGTAGGAGCAGGTTTATAAGGATTAAATGCAACATACCCGAGTCGGGCAGACCTGTAATAGTCAAACCTTTTTCAGAGCAATAATCCTGTGATCTACTGCTGAAGCTTCGAAAGGTAAAAATAGACAATGGAGATCCATGGACAACGCATGTTTTCCTATTCTAGTTAAGGCCATCTACCATCTGTTTGTAGGTATGTGCCCATCAGTTGTAGTCATGGGCTGTTTGCTGCCATGTGATCCTCTGCTGGGTTTAAAAGCTTAGGACCCAAAGAGAAGGACACAGTACACATTTTCCTACTTGCTCCTGTCTGAAGCACACACTAGATCTGGGTAAGGTCCTGCAATGTAGGCATGTAGGTTCGGCTTATTGCTTTGATTCTATTTTGCTGTTTTAAATGCAGTCTAACCTAAACCTTTTGCAGTGTGTAGGTGCTGCATCCTAAAACATGTCGGACACTGAAGAGGCCACATATGAGTGAGTGTTCAGTTTGTTTCTGCAGAGAGAAAAAACAAGCTATGCTTGCTCTGATAGTATCAGTTTAGACAAAATCTTTTTCTTGTCTGTATTCTTTTCTCAGGGGTAAGCAGAAAGCGTTGTCAGTTCACTGAACTCATGCACGAGATGGATAATTCTTCACATTTTGACACCGAAGTGAGTTTTACAAGATGCAGATTCAGGGAGCTGCATGGCTCTCCTTCCAGCTGCTTCGGAAGCAATAAAAAAGCTGCCGGGATTATAATGAATGAATATATAATTTAAATGCTTTGTTTTCGTTATAATTGCCGTTAATTACAGTTTTAAAGCTTTGTTGTGCAGAGAGGAACATTTCTTGGTTTAACACTGTAGTCCATCCATGTACAACATATAATTATTTTCTAAATGCAGTTAGGCGACTGCTGTTTCTGTCACTTTGTCTTGTATTTTATACTTGGACACTTTGTATTTAAAGATTCAAAGTCACAGAATTACATCACCAATCCTGCTGTTTCTGCTGCTCAGTTTTCAGTTTTTTCATCCACTTGGCACCAACACACAGACAGCTGCTGTCTAAGGGCTTTTCTGCTGGTTGACCTTTGCCCTTACAGTCAGCCTACTTCATCTGTAGTTAGCTATGATCCCACAAGATCTTCTCTTTCATGTCTAAGGGTGCAAAAGGTCACCATGAAACAGAATGGTCATCACTCTTTATCTGTCCATATAAGACACTGCCTGTGCGGTCTGACCGCTCTTGAAACTAAACAGCACCCGCCTCTCCTCCTGTGTATGGTACAGTCCTTGTTACAGAGCAATGTAGGTCACTCAGTGTTCTGCATACAGGTCCTTGGGGAAGTAGGAGCTGAAACACAATACCCACTTGCATTTTTTTTTGGCTTTTAGAGGTCTGCCTAAATGGAGGTTGGCTTACCGTCTTTGCGATGAAAAGAGTTTTGGTTTCTGTCACTGGAGGGGCGTCCTGTCGGAGGTACATTTGCTCAAACAGAGGCTTAATGCGGATACCTGAAAAAATGTAGTACTTAACCTACTTTGGAAGCATTATCTATCAAAGCTGCAGGCAAAAACAAGAAAAAGAACTGTTTTATGGATTGCTTTGCAAAACTATCAATACCCTTTGAGCCTTTTCATATTTTGTCAACACGGCACAATACAGCATAAAATTGTGAAGTGGAAGTAAAAGAAAGATGTTTCTTTTTCACAAACACAAAAGTGCTGACATGATTTGAATGTAGAAATGCTCTGTACATCGACACAAGTACTTTAAAAAGAAATGTTAAAATCAACTGGAAGCCAATGTAATGAATATAAGGAGTGATATGACAGAATTCACTGCATTTGGTGAGAAGTCTGGCTGTTGCATTGTCCCATATGAGATGTCCCATAATTATTAAGCAGAGTCCTTTTGTATGGACTTTAATTTAAAATCCAGCTGCTCTGTGAAAGTCTGAGAGATTTGCTAGAAAAGCATTATGAGCAAACAGCAGCATGAAAAACAAGAAATACAACATGGAAGCTTAAAGTGGGGTTAAGACAGAAAACAATATCAGTCTCACAGAGTATTGTTCATACGTCATCCATCTTATATTCGAAAGAATACAAAAGCAAACTCTTGCAGTGAGATTTATGGGAAAAATTTGATGAATAAATATGAAAACAAAAAGCAGGCTAAAGTTAAACCTATCAACCCTTTCACATAGTCGTTACAATTAGGTCTATTTTCTGCTTAATCTGTAGTGTTACTGAGGTCATGGTGTTGTAACCTTTTTTTATTGTGTTTCTGATGACAAAACTATTATTAATTAAAAGATGAGGTAGATAAAGACAAAAGTGAAATCTTAGTTGTAGGTTTTATCATCCATTTAAAGTCAATTATGTATAACAGACGACAATGTTTGTGTAGGTCAGGACATTTTTTTGGTATGTTCCTTTTCTTTTTCTTTCGGCTTCACAGACTTGGGTGGAGAAAACTCAGGTCATCAGTGACTGTAATCTAAAGATTTTAAAAGAGAAATGCATGGATACCTTGCATGTCTCCTGTCCATCAGCAGTGACAGGTGATGTTCAGTGTCAGGGAATTTACTGACTCACGTTCTGTAACAGTTCCTGCCTCAGGGCTCTCCAACTCTGTTGTTATTGACAACCAGCTCCTATCATAAGCTACAACAGGCAAGGATTACCTGTATGCAAAAACCATATTGAGATCAATTCTTGACTTACTGTCAATCTGTCAACAGACAACACAGAGGAAAATGGGGGCGGTACAGGTGAGCTGTCCCTTTTTGTGCTTAAACTACGCATTGTTACCTTTATGTGTCTGATTTTTTTTAAAATCAAATTTCTGACACAGAGGATTCAAGGCCCAAGATAAAGTAAGTCCTGAGTTCAGACTTTTTTTCATTTATTTTTTTTTATCAATCACCAACAGTGTCTTGAAAATTTATTTATACCTCTAAACCTTTCCACATTTGTTTGTACCGCAACACAAGTCTTTTCATTTATTTGTGGATTTGATGTGATGGATAAGCACGAATGAACACAAAATTGTTCCATGCAAAGTAAAAGGTTGTATTGCTTTCATTTTATATAACAAAAGTAAAATAGAAAAGTGTGTTATCCATCTGTAGGGTCAAAACGTCACACAACCACTCAGCTGCAGGTTTATTGTTTTGACGCTGTAAGTTTGATCATTTTCTATTGCATAGCAGGTCAAATTCAGTCAAACTGGGTGAATTTTAAAATCTGGCCACATTGATCCTAAAATTGTATGTCGCATGATGCTGCAATCTCTATGTCTGTGGTGTGTTTAACATGCGCGCTAAATGCTACAAACAGCATTTAGCTAAATGCTACAAACAGCATTTAGCGCGCATGTAAACAGTTATATTATTGTCTTATTTAATGGGAACACCTTCTTGCATGAGTTTGCTTTGTCACCTACCACCTGTTGAATGTAGGTGACGTTATTGAAGCCTGACAGTGTTACATGATCTAATCCCACTTCACACGTCTCCATTATAGTTTGCCACCAGTTGGCTGTGTTCCTTGGTTTTCACTAAGGCTCTCTTAGTGAAAACCAAAGCAGCTCTATTAGGTAACATCATTTATTTAGTTATTTAGTAAGATGCTTGAGAATATCAGCTGAGTGTGCAACTCAGTTTCAATACATATTTCTAAGAAAATTGGAAAAACGAATCCTTTCACTTCATATACATAACACCTTGTACTGATCTATCACATAAAATCACAATGAAATACATTGACATTTAAAGGGGTATAAATAATTGTTCAAGGCTTTATACAATGCGGTTTCCAATGAGAGACATGATGATATTGAATGCATTTCCCGTTTCCTTTTCAGAGCTACATTTGTGCCTGGCTTGGCTCCTCCTAAGATCCCGGATGGTGAAAAAGTGGACTTTGATGTAAGAGAGTATTTGATCAAATCCACACTTTCTGATTGTCTAGGATGTGGAAAAGTTTTCCCCTAATATTTCATCCCTTGATTCCAGGACATCCATAGGAAGCGTATGGAAAAGGACCTGACTGAGCTGCACACGCTGATTGAAGCTCACTTTGAGAAGCGTAAGAAGGAAGAGGAAGAGCTGATTGTGCTGACAGATCGCATTGTATGTTTACCTCAACGTTCCTGGTGCAAATTAAGGTTCCCATGCTGTTTCTTAAAGGTTTCAATTTAAAGGATTTCTCCTGATGCTTAGGGGTTTGCCTCGTTGTCTTTTCCCAGGAAAAACGCAGGTCTGAGAGAGCTGAGCAGATGAAGATCAGAGCCGAGAGAGAACGAGAACGGCAGACCAAGTTAGCTGTGAGTGGAAGCTGAAAACATACCCAGGCCTAAAAAGCTGTTAGCTGCTGATGCAGTTTAGCAAGTAGCTGTAGCTTATTTGAAATCCTTACTGGCGAAATGCAATTTGTAGATAAAATCTGTTTCTTTCTAACAATAAGGAAGAGAAGGCAAGGAAAGAGGAAGAGGAAGCTAAGAAGAAGGCAGACGACGATGCAAGGAAGAAGATGATTTTGTCCAATCTGAGTTTCACCGGATACAAGGTAGTAAATCTGCAAGCTGCACAGAAAAAAATGTCACTGACATCCAACATGATGTCTAGGTGAAATGATTTACCACTGATGATCTATGGATTTCTAGCAAACGCAGCCGGGAACTAAAAGACAAACAGAAAGAGAAAAGAAGAGGAAGATCCTAAATGATCGCCGCAAGGAGCTGAACATTGATCACTTGAAGGAGGACAAACTGAGGTTGGGAGCAAAGATGTAATTAGTTTTTAGCTTAAATGAAATGAACCTATTCAAAGATGGTTTTTTTTCTGTCTACAGAGAGAAAGCAAAGGAGATGTGGGACTGGATGCGGCAGCTTGAGGCAGAGAAATTTGACCTTCAATTTAAGTACATGAAGCAGAAGTATGAGGTAAAGCTGCTGACATTGTTGTTGTCATTGTTGGCTGTGCACAAACAAAGATTGTGTTTGGAACGGGTTGGAACATTCCAGCACAAACAGCTACAAGTAAGTTTTTAAAGGACACATTCAGAAATGATGTACAATACAGCTAAACGGATTTCTCTGTTGTTACAAATGGAATTAAGCAGATAAAGAAGCTTTGTTAGGAATTTGCAGATACCATAGAGACACAGCTGACACTTTTTGATTTGACCATTGAGCAAAAACTCCTTCTCTCCCTTTTTACTTTGAATTATTAGATTTAAGGACATGGGAAGATGAAAACACTCCTTTTTCACATGTCTGAAGTCTAAGCTTTTATGTTTATTCAAATTCATCCATTTGTGCATCTGATGACTGGACCTGCTTATCCTTAAAAAAGGTCCTAAAAGGGGACCAGTTGCCAATGTTCTGTTATTGAGCAAAAGGCTGGCTGGGTTTAGTCAGACAATAGAAAAAAACTATCTGACAAAGACCAGATTTATGATAGAAATTTAAATTAATTGACTGTTTGATCTTCATTGTGCAGATCACAGTGCTCAGGAATCGGGTGAGCGATCATCAGAAAATGTAAGTCTTTTCTGTTTTTCTGTCTTTGTGGAAGCAAAGTAGAAAAATAATGGCAAATTCGCTCATGAATACTGCAATAAATACACACAAATTTTATTGAGCAAGATTAATTGCAGATTCAATGTCCTGCATCCTCCATCCCAGTTTCACGTGTTGAGGTTTTAATTTGTGCAAAAACTTGATAAAAGAAAAAACGTTCTTATCTTTTCTTCCCTTTTACATTAGCCACTTAAAATCCAAATATAATAGAATAAAATCTGGGTTTTCAAATCTCAAGGGTTTGAAAACTTTTTAAAGTTACCGGAAGCAACATAGCTAGACCTTAATCTTCCTGTTCACACTCCGCCAAACACATCGGCTATACAGAAACATAGTAAGCAAACATTTTTGACCGATCAGCAGCAGGATGTTTCCAAATCATGTATGTGAATTTAGACTCGGGGGATAAATGAGCTGAAAATGGAAGCACAACAGCTGAGAGGTTATTATCTCAGCTGTTTGGTGATATTATCTCTTCTCGTGTAGCTGAGAATTAAACAGTGGCTAGTATTACATGCCGTCATTGAAATCATGTGTACTACTCATGCAGGCTACTTAAAGTCATAATTCAAACAGGTCAGTTGGGGTTTATGTGTTAGAATTTTTTGTCCTCCCAAGTTTTTTTTTTAAATTATTTTGTCTGCAGTTTGACTAATTAACTTTTTACTCAATTAAGTTGAAAAACCATTTGTTAGAGAAATATTTATATATAAAAGTGAATACATTTAGTTACAAATGCAGCCCCATAATTAATAATAAAAACTGATATCCTAAAATGCAAAACATTTTGAACATACAGTAAAAAAAAACAGAATAGCATTTGTTCAATGTTAAAGACCAAGTAAGGTAACAAGACTATGACTGGGATTATTGTTCAGTCATTTATTTCACAGAAGTCAGGGGAGTGAAACTCAGTAACTCCTGAAGTTAAATTCTCACCATGCAATGTTTTTATGCAGTCATTCCTCTTCTGTCAAGTGTTGTCGCTTCAGTATTGATCATGAACATTCAGCATGATAAATGTTTCTTCAGAAGTGACTCACTGGTTTCCACGGCTATTATCAAAGCTACGCACAGTGACAGTACTCTGTAATCAATGTGTGCACAGGAAATATTTCACATATGAATGAACTGTGTTTAAATTTAGAACAGCCACTTGTTTGCCATTATATACAAACATATGTTTTGAGTGTATGTGTGTATATTGCACAAATATTTGCTATGGTTGCTGTGGCAACCAACGAGTGACATGAATTCACCTTTACTATGGTGTCTATTCATCAATACTGCAGCAACAACACTGACATGTAATGCTGAACAAACGGCATCACACAAAAGGAGTCACTGCTTAAAAAATGTAGCATGATGAGTATTTGACTTGTGCATTTAATGAGTTTCTCTCTCCTGTGTTCCAGGAAATAAAACACTGAACCCAGGTTGGGGTTATTCCTACATTATTCCTACATTAACCCCAGTCAAACTTTAAAATTTTACTTCAAGCTTTTACCTTATTTGATCTTTTACTTTAGACAAAGCAACACATTGTTTACTTGATTCACTGACTATGTTAAAAATCTCAAAAGTCACCGTAAACAGATAGGTCATTTCAAGATTCTATTCTTGGAGAAATGTTGTAGTTTGTGTCCCATCTGCATTGCCAAATCTCTGCTGACTTTATCTTCATTCTCAGCTCAAAAGGCACCCGGAGCAAGCGAGGCCTGAGGAAGTAACACCTGCTACAAAATCTGCCAACCTTGGTTATTCTTACATTAAGTCCCATTGAACTGATAATCATGTTTAAGATTCGAACAAGTCAGATCCAATTCAGATTTCTGAACTAATATATTGTATAATGTGCTTACTTGGAAAAAGTGAACTGAAAATGTGTAAACCAAGCGGCTGCTTGGTGACAAGTGATTATTGAAGTCTGTAAACAAATTTGTGGGATGAATAAAAGCACTGATATTAAACAAATAAATTACAAGATTTGTTTTCTGTTTGTTTTTAACTTAACAAAAGCTTTAAAAACTTACATTTCTTAAGTGATTATTACAAGCGTCAGGTTTTGACGTCCTGACTGGTTACAATCCAGCTTTGTTTCTGTATTCTGGCACCACCAACCCAAGGCTTGATTTCTGCCTCTCGATTTTCCACAAATTATGTAAAGCAGTCACATAAATCTTTCAGTTTTTGATTGGCTGAAACTGGGTCAGACTGTGGCAAAATGCAGTAAAAGAGAAGCTTTATTTATGTATTTGTTTCCCTGGAGGGAAAGCTGGGTGAGGCAAGACTGGTTCTCTGCCAGAGGCTTTTCAAACTCTAGTGCCAAAATTAAGACGCAATGACAGGGTGTGAAAAGGTTTGCAAAGATATTTATTCTTCAGAAACCATTACAAAACAATGGGAATAATTTCTTTCTCATTCAAGTTCATCACTTTTGCCAAATATGCAGTGAACATCTGCTAGTGAAACTGCATCAACTCTGACAGCAAAAGAGCAGATCTTTGAATTGCACATGTGGAAATACAGCTAAAACTGAAGAAAAATAATTGATTAATACAATATCATTTATAAAACACATGTTTTATACTGCTGCTTATTTTGCACAATCAATATCAATTTTACAGCATTGCTACATTACATTAATATCTTGCAGTGTCATGTAAAAAAAGAAAGCTGAATTTCTAAACACAATTTACCATAAAAGACGTGTAACTGACGAAACAATACAAGCAATTCTGTTGTAAGGAACTTTATTGCTGCCAAACCTCTCCTTCACCTTTTATTCCTACATTAATATCTTGCAGCACATGCACAGGGCAAAAATGCTTTATATAAAGCTTATGGAACGTTTTTATTTTATTTATTTTTTTTTGACGTTTGAAGCATCGATGCTCTGCCTCATTGGCTCTGGGTCCTGATGACGTCCAGATGCATGCGAGTTTCTTCAGGGCATAAAAAGCCGTCAGCTGATCTTTAAAGTCGTGTTAATCCACAACTTGGAGAGATTTTTGTGCTGCCATGGTGATGTCATTGATAAACATAGACTTGCTCAACCCCAGCTGCAGGAAAAATAAATCACACTAAGATCAGTTTTTTTTCTCCTCTTTCTTAGTAATCACTGTGTTAACAAAATAGACACATTGGGAAGCCTGCAAACATGCTAATAAAACATTCTTGACAATATACTTTGAAGTGAGAATGTGAAACTTTGGCACCAGAGTTGTACGTGTACCAGATGAAGTCGAATGTGTGATTCATCAAACCTGACCTACTGGATTCCACAGCATTATCGGTAGCAGTATATATTCTCGCTTAAACTTTCATGGGAACTATGACTAATACAGCAGCCTTTCCTCCTACTTCTCACAAATTCCCGACTGAGGCGTGGACTTTTGTGTCTGATGTAAGTTACTCATAGGAAACATAGAGGACACACCCAAAGACATACGAGCTTTGGCCTTCAGCTCACCTTTTTCAAAGTGCTCTGCAGTTCTTTATTAGACCACATTCTGATGAGAAGAACGGAAGCAGCTTTCTTCGATTTGGGGAAATGACTAAAAAAGGAGAAGAAAAGTAGAAGCATATTAGTTGAATTTATGTGACAGACAAGACGAATCTATATCTATTTTTGGCACAAGTCGGAAAATGTTTTATCTGTATTTATGTCAGCTTACTTGTTTTGGCTGATGCTGCTGAGGGATTTAATCAGTTTTTCGCTTAAATATCTTTTGGTCCACTCAACGTTGTTCAGAACCAGGCCGTTGGCAGCCTGACAGGCAGAAGCAAGGGTGTCATCTGAGTCGTTGGCTCCAGCCGTTTCTTTTGAGAGGACACTTAGTAGGTCTGGGATGGCTTTTTCACCTGAAGTAACAAGTCCAATAAGACACATTTAGCAGAAAACACAAGTAAACACTTGTGAGGTTGCACATGCATATTCAAGATATCAGATTTCAAGGCTACAAATATTTGCAGGATTTCACCAAGGAAACATGACATACACAACATGATTGTGTTGTGACCTGCCTCTTACCAATGACGCTGCACAGATTTGGGTTCTTGATCAAATTTACCACCAAACTCATTGCGCTCTGCTGCATGTTATCTTTATCTGTCTTTAAGAAGGGGCTGATATACTGCATGCCATTCAGCTTCTTCACAATGATCTGACTCATTACATAAGAGACCTGCAGAAACACAAAAGCAAACTGGTTCATAAACCTAGGACATGTTAAAGTCGATCTACAATATAACCATTATTTTATTCTGTAGTGTTAAACATGTAAAAACATGTGATTTAACTAAAGTCTAAATGCTACAGGAAATTATATCAACGCAACATAAAACTGTTCAACGTCAAACAGAGAAATGTGATGACAGTTGAAGATTTTTTGGCAGTGACATCGTTGGAGACTTGCTAATGTCACACCTACTTTTATACAGAGCAACAGTATTAGTATATGTGCAATGTAGAGACACAGACTTAAAATTTCACAATATTTTGTGGCACTTATTGTGAAAATGAGACATGTCCACCAAAATGTTTTAAAAGAATCATCACAGCATTTTTGGCATATTTCTTTTTGTTCCGATTCAGAATACCTTTGAATTCAGAAATATTCTTCACCTTTCCTATTGGTTGTTGTGAATTTGTCTATCTACCAATTTTACCCACATTTAACAGTCGCACATTATCCTTTTTACCCTCTTACTTCTGTTTTACACTTGTAAACAAATCATTTCACACCCACATACTTAACTAATACCCATTAGTTTGTTTGTTTAGTAATTGTTTCAATGGATTATGAAGACAGCCATAGAAATGCTCAAATCCAATGTATAAATAAACAAAATGTTAGATTATTTTTGCCTTGATTAAAGAAAATTAATTATTAGCAAACTCCTCTAGGTGGATAATAATTGTTAAAGTCACATGAGCCAATATTTTTACTATAGACTATGAGAATATTGTAGATATTTACTTCAAATGAAAGGATTTTAGATTTTAAAACAGGTAAAAAAAACATCCCTGTGGTATGTAAAATTGATACATGTCTGGCATGAAAAAGTTCAAACTGCAAAACAACACAATGACACATTTTCTCATTTATAATAGACATTTTTGTACTTTTGTATTTTTTTTTACATGAAAACTTCTTACAAAAGCATCTCTTCGTCAATCTCAGCCCTAGACAATGTTAGGATTTAAATTGCCTAATAGAGTGACTGTAACTTACAGCGCTTTCACGCGCAGTGAGATTTTGCAGAATGCCCCAGCAGGCGTCCAGCAGCGATTGGCGGTGGGACAAGTGGAGCAGAGACAAGTAATCCTTCAGCGTTTTGGAGTGAATCAAAAGGCTTGCTCCGTTAGGCTGCGGATCCTCAATGACATGAAAGAGAATAGGCTTTAAAAAAATAATCATTTTACAGAGATACAGCAACATGAAACTAAAGTCGGTGTACCAAACCAAGCTGCATGTTTTATCTTAATTTACTTCATTATGCCTAGACAAACGAACGGATAATTGTCGGTTTGGGTTAGGAGTCATCACGGATCTACTGAGTGAAATTGTCTGACTCACATCAGTTTGTAGGGGTTTGCTTTGTGCATTGAAGCAGCCAACAAAGTTGGTGCTATTTTGATTGGCATTACTCATCATATTCTTCGCCAGAGAATTTATGTTGAATAACAGACTTGGAAATTCTTCTTCCAGGTGAAATGTCAGATTGTGCAGAGTGCTCACACAGTGTTCTAAGGCCTATGGACATATAAAGAAAACACACATATCAGGAGACATGACACAGCAGTTGAAGTTTCGACTGAGCTTTTCTTTTTAAATTATGCTTCTTTAGCTTGAGAAATACACATTTTTTTTCAGTTTTTACCTCATCTTCTGTTTTATTGTTTTCCAAACATTCTTTTATGTAAGCGGCTAAGCCGTCGATCAAACCCCGATATTTCCTCATCGCCTGTCTGCTGGTCTCCTTTGGACTGCTGAGGTTTCTGATGAAATCAAAGCCCAAGATATGAGTACATGTCTGAGTAATTTGTTGTTATTTCATTTGCACAATGCAAACAACAAAAACAAAAAAAACAACCATTGAAGCAAAAGCTTAGAAGATCTCAAGTCTTAAAAGACAACCTACTCTTGACATAAAATAAAAACATCAAATACAATACATATGTATGAAATCAATCCAAATCACATATCATTTGAAATTAAAATATAATCTAGAAAGTTTTTGAAAGAATCCATATCACTACAGGATCAAGGAGCTTGTGGCAGATTAATCTAAAGTGAACTTTGAACTTTGAAGTAATATTCTGCATAAGTTGACCGTTAACACATTTCAATAATGTGTTAAAAAGGGTTGATGTAGAAGAATGAACATTCAGAAGGGTCACACAGAGGTATATCAACACTTTTCAAAGTGCCAGTTTGTAAATCATCAGCTGTAAATCAGTGGTTTAGATTAATACAATCAACTGGGTCAGACCTGACTGGACTTCAGCAAATAACTGACTGGCTTATCTGTCCCTACACTCACACTCAGACGCAAACCAGCACACAGAGAAGATGGTACTTTCAGGGCAAATTGTTCAGAACAGTGTTCAGACGATTTAACTCGATAATGACGTGTCACTGGCGCACCTATTTAGAACATCCACCAATCACAGGTTCATGTCAAAATATTTGAATATTGTGCAGAAGTGCAATATTTCTTGCCAGTCATCTCAGTCGTCATTCATAGAGCGACATATTCAAATCCTTTGTTTCTTGTAATTTTGTGTCTCAGAAAATGGGAGGACTTTGGAAAACGTAATTATTGGAAACTCATGGTGTCACTCCCTAATGAGCTAAATAACCCAAAACACCTGCGAAGGCGTCATAAGCCGTTAAAGATCCTCTCAGACTGAGTCTGTAAGCTGCACCATCATGTGGGAGCTTCACAACAAGTGGACTAACGCTGAGTCAACACACGTAATCCTGGACATGCGCTATAAGAAACGTCTTTTTTTCTGAATCTATGCTAACAATTGTAGAAAATACAAGTATCAGCAAATGTTTTACAATTCTTGTATGAACACATTTTTCAAGTATGTGGGACAGAGCACAGGTAGCAGAAATTACTGATAGTGATTGAATAAACTAGCATCCCCAGATTTGAACAAACGTGCTACTTTAACTACTTAATCCTGGAGTATTATGCCTGTTTTAATAAACAGAGCGAGAACATCTGTAAGGGACTCAGTAATTTATGGGGCTACTTTCTTTCATAACTGGGATTATATGCCAGTTATGACAGTGCCATCAAGCAGATGGATTTCAAATTCAGTCTGATGTAACAATGGAAGCATAAAAATGTCAGCTAGACATAAAAATGTCAGCTAGACATAAAAATGTCAGCTGTAGTCAGCTACAGTTTTCAACAAGTTTGTGTCGTTGGAAAATGTCAGTCATCTGCCACTGAGGGTTGAAAAACGTTTAACACCGATTACGCTGATGTTTTGATAAAGCAGACTACGATTTTAGCTCTTGCGCAATGACCCTGGATGTGAGTCAAACGTTCAACACTTGCAGCCATGCATATCTTTATGCAGTAGATTGTCATCATGATGTTATACATTTCTAACAGTGGTTTGTGTTGTTTAACATTTGTTACACAGTTAGAGGTGAAAAGCCGTCAGACTCGAGAATAAACTCAGCAGAGGAGTGAATACTACAGCACAGATTCTAGACATCGTAAAGATAAAAACAAAAAAAATAGTTTACGTAAGGAAAAACAACAAAAGGGAATTAGCAATGAACACAAGAGGATTTTTTTCCCCCAGACACCTAAAACAGTCTGAGGGCTCCAGATTTGCGAAAAACATCTTAAGCAAACTGGACCTGATTCTTCAGTGTCGATTTTCCTTTTTTCCTTTCCAACAAAAACATCCATCCATCCATTCATTCATTCATTCATTCATTCATTCTACACCCTTGTCCCTTAGTGTGGTCAGGGGCGTTGCTGACAGTCATGTTTTTGGACTGTGGGAGGAAACAGGAGTACCTGGAGAGAACCCACACATGCACAGGGAGAACATGCAGACTCCATGCAGAGAGACTGGGGCTGGGAATCGAACCCAGAGCCTTCTTGCTGCAAGGCAACAGCTCTACCAACTGCGCCACTGTGCAGTCCCCCCAAAAAAACATATACATTAGAAAAAGAAATGTCTTAATGAACAGAATAATTAAGATTCCATTCATCACATTCATCATGCAAGTGTTGCCGTCACCATGGTGTTGTTTCTGGGTTTGTAGTTGCTGTTACCCAAACCCTCTTTCACTTTTAAACCTTTTAAGCATGTTCAGACACATTCTGTCATCCAATTTCTCCAGGTATTATTATTTTCAAAGAGAGATAGGCCTTTTATTTGACTAGTTTCCTCGTTCAGCTCTAATCTATATCAGCAGGTATTATGCTAAATCATAATAGATAAAAAAACTTACACATTTTATAAACAATTGTTAAAAAGAATCCACTTTCTTGAACACTTTTCGAATTTACTGAAAATAAAAAAATGTCACACTTTGATGAATAAATGGAGATAATCTTGCAATTCCTTCTGTTTTTGTTGACTTTTGAAAAAAAAAATTAAAATTGGTTCTAGCCAAATTTCTGTAGCTCAAATCTTCAATCTAAATAAATTAGCCTGATTGGGGGAAAAGGTGATACACAAAGCCAAGTTCAATTAACTGCTTTGAACAAGTTTAAATGTTAGAATCCACAAAAAAAATTTAAAAAGATAATCTGAGGATTGTCTAAAATGCAGAAGAGTCGCATCAAGCACAAAGCTGGACTCTGTATCTCACCGAATGCATCCTGTGGCGTGGCAGAAGGCATTAGCGCTGACAGTATCTCTAGAGCCTTTTGTGTAAGGCAGAACCACACGCTCCATTAGAACAGGCAGAGCATTCTTCAGCAGGTCCGACTTCAGGTTGTCTACAGACGACAAATTCCACAAAAGACCTAGAGAAAAAAAGAAAAGTCAAAATATAAGCTGAGTCCATTCAAATAGAGGAATGACTGCTGCATTCCTCATTTTCAGCATGAAGTAAAAATGGGTTTTAGCAGGATAATTGAAGCACCAGCCTCGTTTCACAGAGCACCAGAACCCAACAGTATTGTGTAACACCAAAACAAGCCGCTCTCTGTCTGACTTTTGTGTCCATGCACTCGTACATATGCAGGTTTACATTTCAGGTTGCTACTGTGTACCTGTCAGCTGTTTATCCAGTTCCGCAGATTGTGAGTCTCTGAGCTGAGCAACCACCTCGGGTATACCGTCGCAGCGTTGGATCTCTTCTTTGTTTCTGTTGTTCTGAAAGGTCAGATTTCGCAGGGCAGCAGAGGCCGTGCCTTTGACCTCTGAGTTGGGGCTTTGCAGCAGACGCACGAGGGGCGGAATACCATTCAAAGACCAAACCTGCAAGGCAATAAGATTTAATTGATTAACAAAGACACTGAGAAATAATTGGTTTTAATCATTCAACAATGGCTATGTTTGAAATAAAGTGCTGACAAGGGGAAATTGTACTTTTAATAAAAAAAACAAACTTTGATTCTGTTCATTTTCCCTTGAGGATTCCATCAGTTTTTTCACCTTTCTCTCCCTGAGTCCTGCTCAGTATTTCCTGTGCTAGTTTCAAATTACCCAACAAAGCACAGGGGATTTTCAGGAACATTCGTTTTCCTTCTCATGAGTCTAACACTTTGTATTTTGTCCCCTCCCTTCGACTTGAAGTAAAAATTTTGTCTGCTTCAAATTCTACTCCATTCTCATTAAACGATGAGTAGATTGATTTGTCTTCAACCTACAATATATTGAGCTTCATTTGCTTTTCTGAAGATTCAAATTCTGAAGCCAGTTTCATGATTTTGTTACCGCAGTGTCTTTAAATGCATCAGATTTAAAGTTACAACAAATAAAAGCTAATAATGTCCTGGTAAATAATCAAATGCAGGTTGACAATGAAATAAAAGCAAATTATAATAAAGGAGCACATAACTACGGGTAGATGGTTTGTAGATCTATTAGTGCACACAGTTTGAAATACTATCAAATATTAAATTCTGTTTAGAATTAAAGGAGGTTTGTTCCAATCCCAACAAGTCACCAATCTGAGAACAGGGCCAACGTAGAGCTAAACTTCCATTCACACACACAAACTCACATCTAAGTGTAAAAAACAGATTCTCCAAAATAACTTCCAAAAGAATGGAAACCTCCAAAGGCAAAGCAAACTTTAACAGAAAATCTGAATCCACATGGGGCCAAATTACAAACTGCCAACTGAGATTTGCACCCAGGTTTGACATTCTTCTTCTGAAGCTACAGTTCTACTACTTTTGATCAATTTATGCTGAGCACATTGTATCAAATTTGATTTAGCAGGATGATTCAAGAAATACAAACAGAATAGAAAGAGTGTTACAATCAGAATAAGTGAAGGCACCTCATCTCTTGCTCTGTAGTTAATGAAAGTGTTGTGCTGAATGTAGGAAGCGCCACGGTTTTGGAGTTCCTCATCTTTGCTGGAAAGAAACAGCACAGCTTTCTGCATAGTGATGTCACCATTTCCATTTACTCTGAAAAAGTAAAAAAAAGGAATTTCAGTGCATCTCATAAACAACCTCTAAACACAGTTTGGTAAGTTGATCCAGTTTGTTAATATGAGAAATTAGGAGACGATGTGAGTTTTTGGGTGATTTTCGGACTCACTCTGAGTTTATTTGAGTCTTGGACGGAGAGTCGGTGACGGTGTACTGCGACCGCGTCTTGTTCATTTCAGGCTGACTGACGATGTGCTGGCTGTGCTTGTGCATCAGACCCGACCCATTTAAAGGATACAGAGGTTGGGTTTGGGAGACGGTCCTCTTCATATAGTGATTGCTGATGCTGTGGTTTTTCATGTAGGTGTTCCTGCTGCCCCGCTGTTCTACGGTCGGTTGCGTCCGCATTAGGACAGACGGCCATGGGACGCTGTTGTTCAAGACCAGCCCAGGCTCGCTGCGACTGGTGCTAGCAAGACCCATACGGGCTACGCCGCCAGCAGCGCCGTGCCTGCTCTCGTAGTGATTCATAGTCTGCTTCCTCACGTTGGCTCTTTTCATGTTACTCAGCATGTGTTGGTTATTCATATTTCTGTTTGTGGTAAACTGGAGAAATGAGGAGAGACGCGTAATGTCTTAAAAGGACAGCAGTGAAGCAATGACACAATAAACCAAACTGTGGCAGACTGTTGACTTCTGAGTCCCAGTTGAGCATCTTTGTGTAAAATGAGAGCTTTAAAAATGTTTCATTTCTGTCAAAGAAGATAAAAATGTTGTGGAGTATCTAAGACAGGGCTTTCTAATTTATAGGGAGGAGCAGTACAGTTTCTTGCACTGCTCCTCACTTTTTCTGGAGAAAAATCTCCAGAATATCTCTAAAAACGTAACGTTTTGCACTTGCTAAGAAATTAAATAAAATCCGGTGTCAAAGTTCAAAAATATCCTACATATGGTTAAAAAAGTCCAAAAACCTCATTTTAAATAATTTCACAAAAAAAATTATATTTAAAAAGAGAAAAAAAAATAACATGAGCATCTTTGGAGTACCAAAGTTTGGACTGAAGCAAAGATGCAACAACTAGAAAAGTAAACCCACACAGAAAAAAAAGACAAAACACTTTTTTTCTTTAGCTTTGGAAGATAAACTCATTAAAATTCCCCGATCCATTAGAACTATCACAGAGAAGAAAACAACACTCGAGTGGGAAAATGTCAGCATAATTAAAAAAAAGGAAAGAAAAACTCACAACTTTTGAGGAGCCATTGCTCAAGAGTACGCTTCCATTAGATGAACTCAACTGAGATGACTTTGCCCCATCTAGAAACACAGCGTCGTACTCGGGGCCTGAGGAGAGAAGTCAAAGGTTTTTAGCTGCTATCCAGCACTCAGCACACACACACACACACACACACACACACACACACACACACACACACACACACACACACACACACACACACACAC
>CAEGAF010111938.1:0-22313 GCA_903067075.1 Micropoecilia bifurca
ATTTTATTACTACATTATTTTTTCATTATGACAGGTGAGGCTCTGCCTCACCTGCCTCCCCTGACTGCACGTCACTGATATATATATATATATATATATATATATATATATATATATATATATATATTAATAGGTTTGTGCTGTGAAGTCAACCTCCAAATGCTTCCTGTCACTTTCTTCTTGCACTAGTGGCAACATTCGGTTATTGATCATGTCACTCGTGATGCAAAAAAAGTCTTTCCATTGCAGTTCTGCAAAATAAACCAGTTTTTATATGGACAACAAACCAGCTCGTATAGCGGCAAAACATTTTACTGAAAAACAAAAGCTCTTTTTACACAGCCCCTCTGGTGAAATGGGAGAGGGAATAAAATTGTTTGTGGAAACGACTTGTTATAATTAAACCGTCCACATGAATTAAACACATCGCTTCCATGAGTTGTTATGACAAAATGAATTTTTAAAAAAATTCTGGCCTCTCTTTTTTGTCACCAGACGAACTCCATATTTTTTTCAAAAGCAATTTCATTTTTGAAATGTCATATTGTGAAATTATACGGTCAACGGCAAGGCAGATGGAGAGGGCAGGGAAAGCATTCCTTAGAGAAGTGTTCAACAGGTCCATAACTCAGGATTTATAATGGGATTCTTATCATGCACAATTCTGATAAATAAAAAAAATGTTGACATAAGATTGAGACTGTGGCAAAAAGTAAGAAGTTCAAAGAGCATTGCCTAAAAAGACTATTAGATGTACAGAAGTTTATTTCGCCTAATTATTTAGATGCTAACAGTGAGGAACACAAGTGATAGCAATTCATATGAGTCATAAATGGAGCATCTGTATCCACAGTCAGTCCTATTAATACAGAGCAGACTGAAATAGAAAGTAAGTAATGGGAACCATCTCTGTCTGGAGGCCTCACATGTCATTAAAGTATTGCCCATTAAAGTATTCATAAATAAACATGACACAGCACACCAATAAGCAACTTTCTCAATAACGGCATGCTTATCAGAGCAACAATGAGCCGATCCCATCCTCCGCAGCTCAGACTGACAACTCTATTATCCTCTTATTTGTTTTGGCTTGAGTACTTTTATTCCTCTCTCCTTTCCCATTGCATTTGAAGTTTGTCTGTTGAAATTATTTGTTGTTTTCCTATCTTTTTTGATTAACATTTGAATGCTAAAGGGTCTGGGATAATTGCCAAGAGGAATGTCGTGAAAGCTCAAGCAGAGCTGCTGGTGAATGACTGCGTCCTGAGGGCCCAGGGCTCCTGCAGGGTCCTGCAGAAAGGACATTAATGTCCTCCCTCTTCCTATTGGAGGGCTAATTGGTGGTTAGAGGGCAGAATACCTGCAAATTCAGTGGTTAGTGATGAGACCTGCCCGCTGTCATTTGAAGAAGGATCCCCAGTGAATAGCACATCTGAAAAGAACAAGACTCGTCTCTAGGCAGCAAAGGAGGCTGATGTTTATCCTATAGATTTAAAAACAAGGGTGTGAAAATCTTTCATCTTAAAGTAAAAATTTTCTTTTGATTCTGAAACACTTCTTTAGTCTTGATAAAAATTCGAAATCTAAATGAAATTCAAATAAAATTAGCTAAATTGAAGTTTAAAAAGTTATAATTGTGTCAACAGTGAAATTAATTATTATAAATTATGTGTGATAATCTTACCGATGAATATATTTAGCCATTTTGTTTATTCCATAGGAAACTAAATAGATATTTTATGTTCTACGTTGTTACAGAAATGTGTGAATAAATACCAAACATGTGGATAAATTTCTTTTGCATAACTTTTGCATAAGGAGCTGTTTATGCTTTTTAAAGACAAAAACAATGTGTCCAGATTATATTCTAAGGTAAAGATAGCTGAAAAAAGTAGTAAAAATTATCAAAGTTTCTTTGTATGAAATAAACTACATGTCCCTAAATCGATATTTTCAGCTAGTTGATGGCGATTGGTAGCAACTCGGTTAAACTTCCCCGTGCAGCTCTGTGTGTGGTCATCTTTTCCTGTCAATCAAACCTGTAACTCTGGACCAATCAGCATCGGGGCTTTGCTCTAGTGGGCGGGCCTACATCACTTCCTCGCGCAGTGGGATAGTTTTCTGGTCGCTGCTAGCAACCTGCCGCCTGCAACTTCTCCTCTCCTCCGGACGCTGTCAGTTTTTAAGCTGAGCTTCCTTCAACATGTGTGCGAGGATGAAGCCGTGCGGACGGTGAAGCGCAGCGCGGCCCTCGGCTCGGTGTTCCCCCGGCTGCATGGTGCTCTCCGACGGCCGTGGTTGCGGTTTGGCCTCCAGCCGCGGCTGCGAATGAACTTCATTTCTCAGCGTCGCCCAGCTCTGTTTATTTTATAAAAATGGCGGTGTGGGGGACACTGTGAACTAAATGACTGTCAGAAACATCGCCTCCATTTGTAATATGGTGAGTAAACCCCGGTGAACGTAGTTATTGATTGGTTTGCAGCAACAGTTTTGAACCTGGCTGGACGGGGGATGTTTGTGGCTGGGTTTCCTCCCACCTGCGCCCGGACTGGGGCTCCTCACCGCAGGGATGCACGGGAAACCCCGTGGGGCTCCTTTACACACCTCCGGGTCTTGTTGTTCACACAGGCCACGTACACCAGACCGGCGTGTTTCGGCGCAGAGTTGGGTCATTTGTACGTCTGTCAGCTGTGACTGACGGGAGAATGAAGCGGCTCGTGAGCCCCTGACAGCTTGTCGGTCCTGGTTGCATAATGTGGAGCTGCAGCAGAGAGCAGGAGTCTGCACTAATCTGTGTTTAACGATGTGTTCATGGCTGAAGAAGAGTGGGGAAGAACAGACTTAATGCCTGTGTTAATGCCACTGGCCCCTGCTTTATTTAGACGGGTCACTGATGTCAAAACCCGCCAGTATTAGTCTTCTCTGAGCGCTGCTTTTGCACACTGTTATACTTTATCCCTGCACGACTTTGAGCATTGTGCTTGTTGTGTAGGACAATCCAGTGCAGGTTTGGCTGATCCATGCATTGTGGGGTTTGATCTGTGGAGGCTTGGAAGTACCAAAATTGCAGTAGAAATGTCCTTTACATCTTCTTTTTTTTAGTTCCAGCCAAGTTTACACAGAAGACAAAAAAGATGTCTTTAAATGTGGTTTAAATAATTAGTATTAGAAGATTTGACACATCAAAAAGCAGTGAAACACCAAATGCATATGTGTATCTATGTATTTCTAAAAATAGTCACAGAAGGAAGCAGGATCAAAGGAAGCAGTGTGTAGGAAAAGTCTTCATGTTTGATTGGCAGGACTGATGGAATTAACCATCCTTCCATCCATCCATCCTCTCCCTTCTGAAGCTGCTGCCCCCGCGACCCGACCCCAGATAAGCAGAAGAGGAAGGAGGATCCATCCATTCTTTCCTCCTTCCTTCCTCTTCCCAAACTTCCCTCTCCCCAGCCACCTCTTCCAGCTCCTCCGGGGAAACCCTGAGGTGTTCCCAGGCCAGCTCAGAGACACAGTCCCTCCATGTTATTTATGTTGATCAATAAATCCTAATAGATGTTCAGGTGCTGGTCATTTTATGCATTTTGTCAGTTTTTAGCTATTACTAGTACAGATGTTTTTTGGGGGCCAAATTAGTGCCATTTTTTTTAGGATGCTTATGACTTTCATCAGTTCCTATCTTTTAAAATGGGAATCATTCATACCTGCTTCAAAAAGCATTTTTCATATCCTCCTCATGGTCGACTGTAAGGAAATACGGTCATATGACGCCCATTAAATCAACAGGAGGTCAAACTGGTGTTTTGGTTTGATCTTGGATCATAATCTGTCATATTTTTTTGTGTTTTCCAATAATAATACCTTCGTTTTGGTTGTCAGAACCACAGTGTTCATGTTCTGCATGATAATTGAGGTCAAGAGTGGACCTGTCTGATTTTGGGCAGAACATCAATGCTTGCATGTCTTTACATGGTTAGAAAATATAAAACTTTAGTGTTTTTATTTTTAGATCATTTTTATGCTCATTGTGAGTAACTGTAAA
Source organism: Micropoecilia bifurca (assembly GCA_903067075.1). NCBI lineage: Eukaryota > Metazoa > Chordata > Actinopteri > Cyprinodontiformes > Poeciliidae > Micropoecilia > Micropoecilia bifurca. The sequence continues at coordinate 4,043 of CAEGAF010111938.1, forward strand.
ACTAGAAGCCGTAATCATTCTGGTCTAAAGTGCCAGCAAGAGTTTAATTCCCCACAACAGAGCCTGTGTCAGTCCTTTCTCCGTCTCTCATAAATGTTCTGTATATATTAGCTGGGTTTTCCGGAACAGTTAAAGTACACATTAGCAGACCTTTCTGCTATGATGGGTACAGACAGTTTGCAGACTTGCGTTCATGTTCTGGAGGCGGTTAAACGGACAATGGGGCATTCAGACTGCGCTTTGACAGAAAGAAACGAGGGCCAATAAAAGTCAAAGGCATCCCCAAAGTAAATTGTCTGCTGTGTTCTCTCGACAAAGCCGCGGTTCATTTGGAAAAAGCTTTGAGCTCCTACAAAAGAAAAGGCTGTGACAGGAGATAAGTGCTCCGTCTCGGCAACCAGGAGCTAAATCCTCCTGACTTTGGTCATGACTCTGCTTGTTTAGAGCGGATCTGTTTCCGGCATTGAAAGACTGTGCTTTTCTTCCTTTCTGATGGATCCTTTTTAGTTGCAATACTTTATTATCAGGGTTTCCTCTAATAACACCGATCACCTTTTTTCACTTCCGATACAGATATCTGATACAGTTTTAGTATCAGCCGATGCCAATCTGATACAGAGAAAATGCCCTGAATTGACTTAATTTTTAAACATAGACATACTGAATTATAACATTTATTTGACTGCTCTTCCCCAGTACAGTACATTTAAATACACCAATAGCTTCACAAGCTGGGTCAAACATGTAAAAACAACACACCTTTAATCTGTTCAGTCTGTGCAATTAGGAGCTTAACAGCCAATGGAAAAATAAATGATAAAGAAATTGAAAAGCAACAAGTTGACTACCTTGGTCAAACAGACAAAAAAATAAACTCCAACAAACCTTCTTTGAAATTGCTCAGCAAGTAAAATTAGAAATTTCCTCAATATCCAGACCGAACGAAATCAGAGTATCAGATCAGTACATCAGCAGTTTCCTGTTCATGTAACATTGTGGAAAACCAAAAAACCAACACTAGGCCAGTCACGATAATACATTTTGCTGGACGATAAATTGTTCCAGAAGTTATTGTGATAAACGATAATATTGTTGTTTTGAGACCATTTTAAAGTAAAATTATGTTAATCGCATAATAATAACTCAAGAACACGTTCTAAAATATCAGTAAACCTTTAGGTTCAAATGAACATTTAACACTAGGAGATATTTTAAATGTAAAAATAAACAAATAAAATTAATCTTTGTAAACAAAATTGCCCTTCAAAATAAAATCTAGTTGAAACCAAACCACCAAACTTAAGACTTTTATCACTCAGTTTTTGATAGAGAGAGAGAGAGAGAAAAAAAAAAAGAGATGAATGATAAATCATTTCAATATGGAAATTGAGTATTTTGTTTTGTTTGTTTTTTTCCAAATTTCTGTTGGCTCTAGTGAAACTACTTTGAAAGTAGTTTGGCAGGAAAGAGGGTTATGAGAGGGGGAAGGCATGGAACAAATGTCACCAGGCCAGGATTTGAACCTGTGACCACCAGCATGAGGACTAAGGACTCAATACATGGGTTGTGCTTTGCTCCTGCGCCACCACAGCACCTGGAAATTGAGTTTTATGTTATCATGCAATTAATTTATTTATTGATTATTGCGACAGACCTGACCAGCACCACATGCTCCTGTCTGGCTGTGTTGCCGGCTACTGTGCGCTGCGCCACTTTCAGGAGTGAAGGAAACGTACAGACTGCAATTCGTAGTAGAGAAAAGGGAAAATTAACTGGCTGCATTCAAGCCTGTGAAAACAATCCTAATGCTAACATTTGCTGCATGTGAGTGACAGTAACGTACGTACATTTTGAAGGCTGCCTCATTATGATATTTAGCAGCATTGTGTAATCCGCTGTCGTGCAAACAACCTGTTGCCATGGTTCCTAGAGGAAACCCTGACTGTAATCAACCAGCACGGTGTAACTTCAAGGCCTCCATTAGGCGACCATGTTGGCGATCCTGATGGCACGTCTCATGTTTTTGCTCCCTCAGGGCACCAATGCCTCCGCTCTGGAGAAAGACATCGGCCCAGAGCAATTCCCGATCAATGAGCACTACTTCGGGTTGGTCAACGTGAGTTTCACTAAATCCTCTCATGCATTCACAGCACTCATTGCCAGACAACACCGGAGTCGCATTTCAAAACAAAACGGCGAAGGGGGGTTGAGTCACGTCTGCTTTTGGACAGCTGGCGCTCAAGGTAACAGAGCTGTTTGTTAATCACGGGATGTCCTGCATCTTTAATGTGCTGTGAACAAACACGTTTCCCGACACTGTCCACTAAATATGGGACCTTACAAACAATTACTCTCATTGTTTTTCACATTTTGTACAGATACAAACTTCTGTGTTTTTTTTATTATTATTATTATTGGGATTTAAGGTGACGGACCAACACAAAGTGGTGTCTAATTATAAAGCAGAAGAAAAACAAAACATGATTTTCAAAATAAACATCTGTATTTCTCACTATCGATCCCCAGCCAGTCAGTCACTTGTATTGTAACTCCACTGTGGGACCTTTTCACATCCACATTCAGAAATCTTCGCCTGTTGTTCTTTCACCCCCAAAGCGAGCTCAGATGAACAGCACTTTCAGGGTCTTCCCACTAATTCTAATCGGATTCAGGTGTGGACTTTGACTGGGCCATTCTAACCACAAATGTGTTCCGATTGGAACTTTTCCTCTGTATCTCTAGCTGTGTGTTCAAGGTTGCTGAACACACACACTTTTTAGATTTTTGATTGTGAAACAAACAGTTCTGCTTTACTTTGTGTTGGTTCCATCACATTCAATCTTATTAAAACACATTAAACTTAATATGAACACACGCGTTACAGACTAAGCGTACACCTGGACGGTATTGGAGTTCTTGTTTTGACTAGGCCCCTCCGTCTCTCCCCAGTTCGGAAACACGTGCTACTGCAACTCGGTGCTGCAGGCCCTCTACTTCTGCCGGCCTTTCCGGGAGAACGTGCTGGCCTACAAAGCCCAGCAGAAGAAGAAGGAGAACCTGCTCACATGCCTGGCTGACCTTTTCCACTCCATCACCACGCAGAAGAAGAAAGTGGGCGTCATCCCGCCCAAGAAGTTCATCTCTCGGCTACGGAAGGAGAACGGTGAGCGCGCCGTGGCCGGCTAGAACACACAAAGGCTTATAATCAGATGGACGCTCCTCCGCTGTGTGGTTTGGGTGGAGCGGGAGGTTTACTGTTCTCCTAACGCGATACGTGGAGAGCTCAGGTTTGTGTTGTGTGTTTGCAGCCTTTCTGCTCCAATGTAATCTGAATATTCAGGGTGAAGGGCAGCTGCATGTTGGCGGTAAGGTCGTTCAGAGCGGGGCTGACAGAAAGCCTGATTGTTCTCTACTGTCCATATTCAGGAAGGCCTTTATGTATGAATGAACAATGTGATCTCTGTCTGGGCCCAGCTTTGGTCAGCTGCCTCCTCTGTGGAGGTTTGGGTTTTTTTTTCCTGCTCAGCTCGTCTCCTCCACTTCTCAGTTTCACTTTTCACATTATGCATGAAAACAGGAGTGTGTACAGGTGCTGCATGTATTATCAGCAGAGTTTGCTGACTCTGTTTACTTGGCCTACAGTCAGAAAGAGAAACGGTTTTCTATGGAGAGGTAGAGTCAGGAGGAGCAGTGCCAACGCTAATGTTGTTACATCAATAGGTGACTCACGTTGTTAAATACTTTCTTTCCTGCTGCTAGAAAAAATCCTGTTTGGATTTATGATAGAGTAGCAAAGAGAAAAGGTTTTTCTTTGTGTGTGTGTTAAATCATCATGTCTCTAAGTGCCTTGTTTCACATTAATGCTTTTGATTCTCTTGTCCATATTTACAATGTTATGTTTGCATTTAAATGCCCAGCTTTGGCAGCGTACACCCAGCACAGATGTTAATTATTTTTGAATAATTAGCTCAAATCCGCACTAACATAGGTATCGGCCATTTTTAACATTTCGATATCAGTCCGATTATTAAAACAGGGCCAATAAGAACATCCAATATTTACTTTTTTGTTGTTTTTATTTTTTTTGAAACGCAAGTGACCAGAAACCACCTGTTTCTTGTCATTTTTTTCCTAAAAGTGTCAAAATGGTAGTGAAATATATGCATTATTGATAAATATTGATTTTCGGCCATAACAGCAATTTTAGTATCATATGTTCATGTTGCTGTTTCATATCAGGGCATTCTTTTTATTTTTCTACTCAAATGAATATCAAATTACACACTGATCCCTTTTAGAGTGAAACTGAAACCAAAATGGACCCAAAAAACAAATGTTCAGGGACAGCGCTAAACAACAAGTGGCTGGGGGTTTTGTGAGGGGCTTACAGACTGTTCTTGCGGTATAAGGTCAAAATAAGGGAGAAAAAAATCTCCATTATAAGATCAAGCTGCACACATTTTGACCCACTTGTTTCTGTCTGAAAGCGATCTCTGTTTCGTCTCCCTGCAGATCTGTTTGACAACTACATGCAACAAGATGCCCACGAATTCCTCAACTATCTGCTGAACACGGTGGCGGACATCCTGCAGGAGGAGAAGAAGCAGGAGAAGCAGAACGGGCGCCTGAAGAACAACGGCACGGCTGTCACCGTCGAGGCCGAGATGGAGAACAAAACGGAGCCCACATGGGTTCACGACATCTTCCAAGGCACCCTGACCAATGAGACGCGGTGCTTAAACTGTGAAACAGTATGTAAGAGCAGACCTGTTTAGTTTGTTTTTAATGCTGCACGGTTTCGAGTGCGTGTGCGTCGCCCTGAATTTGGAGGTGTGATCTATAGAGGCTTTGTTTACAGTTCTGAGGGCGAGCAGAGGGCCAGGTTGCCCTGAGCAACCCCTGTAAACACCCAAGACTCTGCCCTGTGTTACAGCAATGCCTCCTCTGTGACATACACCTTTAAGAAGGGCAACATGGAAATAAAACACTTCTTCACACATCCTTAAAAAGTCTTAAATTCATGTCTCTAAAATTAAGGTCTTAAAACGATGTAAGTTGGCCTTGACTACGTCTTGAATTTTGTCGAGACATTTCGATTTAATCTCATATATTCCATGTTGTTTTCCTTTATGGGCAGGACGTCCCATCAGGCAACAGTTTAGCATTTTCATGACTCGAGGCGCTTCAGGCTAACGCTAACTGACTGCTAACGTACTTTTGCTAGGTTTCTTTTGTCAATCATGGATAAATGCAAATTTGCCGCCAAGTCGGCTGGATGAGGGTCATCAAGTTGGAAAATATTATGAATTTACCGAAATTAATAACATTTTGTATTTTTTTAAATTTAACTTTATTTGATAGGGACAGACAGAAATCAACATAGGCAAACTGAACAAAACAACAGTCCCATGATTGCATCATAGTGCTTACTCCTATAAAATTTTGTACTTTTCTGTTGCAATACAAGTCTTAAATTTCATTCATAGTTGTCTTGGAACATCTTAAATTTGAGGTGGTGGGACCCTGTCCTCTCTGAGTCCATCAGGCAAAGATGCATCGGAGTTTCATGGCTGTCTTGCAGGTCAGCAGCAAAGACGAGGACTTCCTGGATCTTTCTGTGGACGTGGAGCAGAACACATCAATAACACACTGTCTCAGGTAGGTTAGCTGCCGAATCCCAGCAGAAGAAGCAGACAATGGCAGATTAACCAAGCCTCCAGTGGCATGCTCTCTCCTCCAGGGACTTCAGTAACACAGAGACTTTGTGCAGTGAATACAAATACTACTGTGAAACATGCTGCAGCAAGCAAGAAGCACAGAAACGGTCAGTGAAGCCCACACTTTAAAGCATTCTCATCTTTTTACTCCATCATGTAATATCTCAATAAAATGCTCTGTGTGTGTGTGTGTGAATACCTTTGCATAGCTCAGTGCCTATGATATCTCTCTAAGCCTGCCTGTTACTCTGCAGCATGCGAGTGAAGAAGCTTCCTATGATCTTGGCGCTACACCTGAAGAGGTTCAAGTACATGGAGCAGCTGCACCGCTACACCAAGCTCTCCTATCGAGTGGTTTTTCCTCTAGAGCTCCGCCTCTTCAACACGTCTGGGGACGCGGTAAACCTGGACCGCATGTACGACCTGGTGGCGGTGGTGGTTCACTGTGGGAGGTGAGGCCGCCCATCTGAGGGAGGCGTTTACATCAAAAATGTTCCCAAAACTTTGTCGATATTCCGCTAATGTCAAAAAAATCACAAGTTCGTAATTGCTCTATTTCCATTAAATAAGAACAGCAAAAAAAATCATTAACGTCAGCTATTGTGGAGAACGGGTCTGCATCTTAGATTGTCAAAATCTAAGATGTTCTTTTAAAATCAAAAAGTCAACTTGTAATTTTTTGATGAACATCTACTTCAGGTAATTTACAGAACCCATCCTTCTGTCTGTTTTAGATTTTAAATGAAAGCAAAACAAAATATTTGCATTGGATGGATATGTTTCCTTAAGTACAATCTAATTTAGTGACTAGTAAAAACAGATTAAAATAAAAAAGGTCTATAACTATCACTCCTGTTTTTTGTGGAAAACCGATTTTACACATGGAGAAAAGCAAATACACAGGTAAAACCAGCATTGGTTATCAAATTTATATTTAAAACATTAGTTGATTTTAGAGCTACTTGTGGAGTTTCGGCAGCAGTTTCTGAAAATTCAGTCACGTTATTTTATTTTATTTGTTTCACTGTGACCTCAGCGGCCCCAACAGAGGTCATTACATCACCATAGTGAAGAGCCACGGCTTCTGGCTTCTGTTCGACGACGACATAGTGGAGGTGCGTCGCGCTGCCTGCCCGCCTTTGTCCGTCCGTCTGGGCGCTCCCTGTTCTCATCACCTTCTCCCCGTGTCGTGCAGAAAATCGACGCCCAGGCCATCGAGGAATTCTACGGACTCACCTCGGACATTTCCAAGAACTCCGAGTCGGGATACATCCTCTTCTACCAGTCGAGGGAGTGACGCCGCGCCGGATCAGCGACTGAGTTACTTTTTACTTACCTTTTTTAGGATAAGAGACCCAGACGTTCCACATCCACTCCCTGCTCCTCCCCACCTCTCTGACATGTGTGCCAATTCTCTTCTGGGTGTTTTTTCTTTGTTTCATCTCTCCTTCTCCTTTAGTCTTTTACTCACCTGCATCTGGACTGCACTTTACTAAGGAAAAGCAAAAACGCTCAGCAGCATGGCGTTGCTGCTGGGAGACGCCTGCAGGCGTAGAAGCCCTGTAGCCTGGGGTTCTCCTGCAGACGGTGGTCAGAAACTGAACCATATCAGATATAATTATGTAAGGTCCATCATGTGCCACCCAGTCATGTTTCCTCTCATTAGGGCTGTTCCCTATTTTTCCTTCTACTTTTAAGCGACTGGATGAAGCTGGAGACAAACGCTGTACGATCCGCAGAAAAATCTCAATCTGAAGCAATATCTGAGCGTTTCTCCGAAACCCATATTAGCTGAACAATCAGAACCTTCGACACTAACTGAGCCTCTTACTCTAAACACTACACCTGCTTTTCAGAGTCGCACCAATCAGGCGCTTCCGGGCCGATACCGATCAGGTGTGACCCGCTGTTGACCAAATCCGATTTTATGATACAAGACTGGGGAGATGTTTTTAAAAAGTGTGCTGCAGATTGTCTGACAGCAGGTTTGAGTAACAGAAAATGAGAGAACTGTAAAGTTATCTCCATTTTAACCCTTTTATTAAGCTGAGAAAAAGACGTGAGAGCGGTAGGTTGGTGTGAAAATGCATTTATTCAAATATTAGAGCTGATAACAGAGCTTTGACTGATTCTAATCTCTGGCCAACTGATTGGTGCAACTCGGATTATTTTCCTGTCAAATGGATGCCTGGAATTGGCTGAATTTTTGTTGTTTTGTTTTTTTTTTTTGTTTGAAAAGAAAGCAACTATTTATTGAATTTATTATATTTATTATGTTTTTCTTTTCATGCTGACTGATAAATGCCAGTGTGTTGCCTAAGCTCTCTGTAATACCTAACGTAAAGCTTGTGGGTTAAAAAGACGAAGTCAGGAGACGCATTCCACAACGGTGAAACCTCGTGATGTGCATCGAAAAGTCAAACTAGTGCAATATGGGACGTTGGTAACAAACATGGATAAGATGGAGCATTTGCATCTTTTTTTTTATCCGTAGTTAATCATTTTCTAGTGCGACGTGTCTGGCTGTATCCGCAGATTACGTCGGATCTCAATAGTCTACACTCCCTTGTTAAAACGGCAGGTTTTGAGTCTGGTTTCATATTATTTAAAACTTTTCTTATATCTATCTATCTAATGTAAAGCGATGACATATCCCGGACAAATTAACAGAAAAACGAATTTGTTCGCAATGAACCTGGTGAACATAAAAAAGCAGTAACAACCTGGTTGCACAAATGTGAACACGCCTTAAATCTGCAGTATGTAGCTTTATTTGCTAGGAGTTTGTAGGCATGCCTACATCCTGACTTGATAATACTCTGAAGAAAAGTAACCCCAGAGTATGATGCTGCCACCACGTTTCACTCTGGATGTTATATCTTGTGGCTGAAGGTTCAGTGTTGCCTTCATATTTTGGAGAGACAAAAAAAGTCCAGTCTTTGTCATTCCCCACATTATCTCTAGCAATTATGACTGTTTTCAATATGCCACTTTTTTGTTCCCGCCTGCTGGCTGGTGTCTTTGTGCAATTGCATAATTTTTCGTCCTTTGTTACTTCTGCATTTATGGTAGGAAATTCTAAAAGCTGAAATTGTTTTCATCTCACTCTGATCCAATAAGTGGCAGACGAATTGAAGACGAAAGCTGAAATGGAATCAAAAGGTGCTTTAATTAAGCAGTAGATTAAGACCAGGCGCATGTTTGCAAACAGGTTTATTAAAGCTTTTGCTACATTTTCACCTCTAATCAATTAGTTTTTCAGTTGAATCGCAGAATATTTGTCACATTGAAGGTGAGGGAATTATCGACGTTTAATAATGCTTCCAGTTTTTACAACTAAAAGCTGTCATTTTAACAAGGGGAGGTTTGAGATGTGCGGTAAATGTTTCTCTTGAACTCGCCCTACCTATTGGGAAATTGACATATCTCTTTGGAACTGCACACAAATGTTTTTTACATTTTGTTTGTTTTCCATCTTCCTACATTGAACACCAGCTCACTTGTTTGGTCTTTGTTTTTGTCAGATGTTTCTATGTAGCACACTGGAGTCCTGAAGGTCAAGGATCCTTGTGAATCCTTTGTACTGTAGATTTTCCTCCGTTAGGAGGTTTTTGGGGTTTTTTTGGCTTTTTGGCCGTTTCCTGTAGAGTAGTGAAAAGTCTACCTTTTTTTTTTTCCTCAAATGTTTTTGACATTCCTGTTTGCTGCACATAAATAAGAAATCACCATTTCACACATCGTAGATAAAAAGTAGGGTAAATAATTTACTAAATTAGTTTGCGTGAAGCAGGAGAGGCAGATCTGAAAGTGAAGAACCGGATGTTCTCTCTCTCTCGCTGGTTCTCCGTGGCCGGAGGTAAACGTGCCAAACCGGATTCAAATACTAACTTTGCAGCCGTCTTTAGCGGAGCGTTATTTTTCTTCGTGAAGACACACTTGTGTACTTATTCTAGCTACGTGGAAGAGTACCTCTAGGAATAGGAAATATTTTTTTAAAATGAAGCTCTGAAATAGGCAGAGATCTTAAGCTTGAGGTCGATCGGCAGCGAAGAATAAAAGCCTGCCGTTTTCCAATCACAACCACATCATGAAAGCAACGCGGCGACGCTCACGTTTGTCACGTTGTTCTAGTAATAATGGGTTCAGACTGTAGAAAACTGTGGCAGGAGCCGATGTGAACGGACTCGTAGACATGCTGAGCTTCCATTAACTTATGCACTCTTCCTCACCGGGATGCCCGGTCGTGTCCTGGCAGCGCGTCTTGGCGCTCTGCACCGTGTCGGACATGACTGGGCCTCGGCGAGGGGGAACAACGGGACGAATGCGTCTCTACATGGCAGATATCTGCAAGTGCACTTTATCAGTGATGATTCGAGGCTTTAACGAGATGAGCCGCAGTGTAACACCCTCACAATGACCTTTTTTTCTTGTGTTCAATAAAAATGACAATGAACTGATCTTCCGGATGCTTCTTTTTATTTCGTCTGCTGTGTCGACTCTTTCAGTGAGAATCCATATGAGCTTCACAATTACTTTTTAAGTCAAAAGTTTGAGAAACACACAAAACATTGTGTCTCTTGATGAGATTTTATGTCGTCGCATAAATGTGAATTAGAAGGAAAATTGAATTACGTTTCAGTTTTCTTTAAAGATCTCAAATGTGTCGCACCTTTCTATTCAGCTGACCCATACTGATACTTTTTAGAACCATGTTTCTTTGCAGTTACAAAGAAATGTCACCAAAGAAAAAACAGTTTCACATATTGGTTTCCCCCAGAGAACTTGCTAACTCTGGTGGTTGGGTGCTAGGACAGTCGTCCAGTGGCCCGTCGTCTTTTAGAGTTAAAAAATGTGTAAAGCTGACAGGAAATTTGAAAATATCACTTAATAATTATGTGTTAGTAAAACAATGGAAGATTGACACCTGGAAACCAACTGGCACGGTGGCCAGATTGTCAGTACACGTTACAATCCATAATTAAATCATTCATGGCAACACAGTATGTCAGGATTTTGTCATCCTCCCTTAAATCACCATGTACATTTTCATAAAAAAATTGTTTCCAAAAGTCAAACATTTCCCTGAAACTCTTTGTAAAAACCCAGACTGATGACCCATCCGAACTCCATCGGGAGAATACACCTAAATGTTTTGGAGAACCTTTACCATTGTTCTTTTATTGCTCCATTTGCGTCATGGCCTCCACTCAGTCGGCATTCAAAGGACACTGGTGAATCACACAAAGGATTTTAATTTGACTTAATCACTGCAATCATCTACATCATTAACTCGCCACATTAACTGCACACTCCCTGCTCGTTACCGCCGGCGGGTAAGTTCTGGAAAAGCCTTTTGTGTGCTGCATTAATGCAGGGATTACAGAAAGTTCTGATTGACCGATTAGAAAGAATCTCTTTGTTTTTTTCTCTTTTTTTGCTTTAATTAACCAGGAAAATCCTTTTCTGTTTAAAATTTCCAAGAGTTAAGATAGGGAGCGGCTCAAAAAAAAACAAAACTAAAAATAAATAATTCAAGCATTTTCACATTTTGTCAAAGTACAGCATCCATTCTTATGTTATTTTATGTAGAATTTCACACGAAAAAACAATTTATGTTTTTAAGTGTGTTTGCATGTCAGCACAAACACAATTTAGCTATAATGCATATTGATTATTTTGGCATATTAATAGATTTTATTAAAGAGGGGGTTTATGATATTTAACCGTTTTGAAACCAAACTCATTTATAGAACATGTGTTATTTATTGATCTGCAGAAATACTACAAAACATGCAAAAAATGTTCAATAGGAGGCAGATGTTGAGTGGAAGGAAAAAGGTGCTCAGTCAATGGGGAGATTATGATTTAAAATCTTAGGAGAGATTCAAGAACCAGACAAGAAATAAGTCCAAGAAATAAGTTACAAATATTAAACTTCCTATTTTCAGTCCTGAAGCTTCCTAGTAGTTCTAAGAAAAAGGCCTGGATCATTTCTAAGTGGTTCCAAGTTCTCTTTTATAACACACTGATGTAACCTGATAAAAAAAAACGCTCCTCTGAATAATCAGCGGCGATCAAAATGTCAGAACTGAACACACAGCTTGTGTCTTTCCCCCATCCTGGGGTTTAGCGAATCAGCAGGTAGATTGTGAGGCGCAATCAGGAAGAGTGAGTATAGTCTGTTTGTCTTTTCCCGTAATTTGCTTCAAGAGTTTGAAACGGAGCTACAGTGAACACCCCACGGGAGGTCCAGAGAGGTTCAGTGATCTCTCACTCAGCTTCCATGGAAACATCCAAGAGACTTCTTAGAAACACTTCAGCTCCTGCAGGGAGAAGCAATGACGAACACAGAGAGAGAGAGAGATGTAGAGAAACTTTGTCGAAAAAAGATAATAACCTTCTCATCAGAACATTCTGCCAGACCTTCTGCATCTTCCCAGAAACTAAAGACACAAATACAGGAGAATGGGAACTCGTTTCGGCTCCGTGAGACGTTTAATGGCTGACGATACAGAGGCCAGAAGAAGTGGATGCTGATGTTAACACAAGCTTCATGTACACAGAAATATGCATCTATTCAGAAGTTACTCATCTTTATTGTACCCAGATTTTTTATTTTATAAAATCAAAGGTCACAGATGACCTTCCATCTTTCATTTCAGTTATTTTTGTCTAAATTTATCTGTAGATTCAGGAAGCCTTCAGAATTGCTAAAGGACAAAATCTTACCAAGTACATTTTGGTCTAGTTCCTAGTGCAAACATCTCAATTGACTTGAAATAAGACAAAACTAACTTTTCAGCAAGAAATAGAAACTTGTCTTAAGTCAATATTTTCTTAATACAGATAGGATAAGTAATAATCAGAGGAACAAGACCTGAAAAAATGTGTTGTTCCACTTGCAAGTTATTTCAATATAGCTAGACCTTTTTCATCAATATTAAGGAATTATTGACTTAAAACAAGCTGTTATATCTTGCTGAAAAGCTGTTCGTAAATTACTTTTATCTTATTTCAAATGTACTAAGATGAAAATACTTTTGTGTTTTTGCAGTGTGCTTTGTGTTGGAATAGCTTTGCAAACAGGCTCAGTAATAACACATTAGTTGATTGGTGTGCTCACAATAAGCTGGAAGAAGGAAATGTCTCAGGAAACATAAATATTATTTCTGCAATGTGTTTTTGCCTCAAACATATTGCATAATTGTTTAGGGAAAATCATGAGTCTTTCTAACTTATTCCTCTTTTCTCGTTCAAGCTTTAAATAACTAAAGAGCACATCTATGAGTTTGTGCTGTTTTTTTCTTTTTTTTTATTGTCCAAATATTTCCATGAAGGGTAATTTAGTCATTACTTTGAGCTTTATATAGACCAGCACTTATGGGGAAAAAGTATTAAAAATAAGTTTCTTCAGAGGGGAAACTTCCAGCAAATCCTCGTCGAGCTCCATCTGCCAAGTCGGCGTTTGTTTAGAGATCCTCGCAGCTGAGATCAACTTGAGCTGCTTTTATTGGGCCTTTTGTTTCCACGCTCTATAAAGCTTGGCAAAACAGTTGAACTCTAATAGTAGGACTCTTCTTTATAATCAACCTTATTGAATTTTCAATGCTGTAATTTCTCAAAAACGATTGCTGAATACACAAACACGCGTATCTGCATAAATCCTGGAAACACCAGGAAAGTGCTTTATTTCACTTCATCGATCTAAGACAACACGCTACTCAAAGCCCTCAACTCGAGCCACAGATGATCATTGTCACCGTCGCTCTCTGCTTCAGTTTCACACTCCATAGAAATCTTGAGGATTTTCTGAGTAAAATTCTGACTCAGACTCGCAGAAAGAACCAAACGCAGCACACAACTGTATAAAATCTTTCAAAGGGGCAGCATTATGTAAAATCTACTCTTTCTGTAGCGTTATGTCATGTTACTATGTTGTTCCATCATCCAAAACATTCCTGCTTAGATTTGAGAAATCCTTGAATCTCCCATGGCAACCATTCAAGGTGGCTAAGCATTTAATCTCACAAAGCTCCTCCAACTTTTCAGTCCCTACGTTGAGCTAAAGACTCCTCAGCTCCTTCAGACTAGCAGCAGCAATTAGCAAACACCTGGTGGAAGTGCTGAGTTCATCGCACAAACTATTTCTCAGTCCAAGGCTCCTTTATGGATAAGCAGTGTGCTAAAAGGCAGAGTGTTGGAAAGAGTGGGTGCTTCTTAAAGAGACAGAGTCCAGTTTCAAAGTTGTGAAATAAAATATATTTTATACATGCTGCATTTTTACAACAACTGAAGGCAACACAGTTACTCGATTGTGTTTTAAAATACATAACCCCGCCTCTTTAAAACTTGTTTATCAGCTGTAATATCGGCTGATGATCCCAAATGCACCCAAACCAGTTAGGAGGGATTTTTTTTTTTCATCAATTCACCTCTTAAAAACAGCTTTTTCCTGAAATTCTGCAGTGTAAAATGAATGCTTCCTAACCCAACTGTGTTCTTTATGACCTCTTGATTATAAAAAACATAACACTGGATAGTGTTTTTCATTTTAATACAAGATAAAACTAACATCAAACTAAAAGGACTATCAGAAAGCATTTGTATTCATGAAGAAATGTGTGACATATCTGAAGTCTGTTATGAAGAACAAACTTACTTTATGTGGTCCAAACTGGGACATTTTTATGGACGTGTGGACGGAGGAGCAGCTGCTCTCCTCATCCACCACACAGACTTAGTCACTTTCACTGTCAAACACTTGTCTCTGTTGTGCCAACGACTGCAAGTGTCCCATGAACACACTGAGGACTGACTCGTCTCTTTCACTCTGTGAAAAGAAAAGCGGACGGTGACGTAAATGTTGCACAAAGTGCCAGGGATTTAAATTTCTTCCCTTTATGCAGAGCTCCTTAACTGTCTGGTCGACCTAAAAAAAAAATTAAAAAAGGGAAGAATTGAAAACCAAGCAGCTCCTTTAAATCTTGATTAGTGAAGAAACCTGAAATTTGATCTCTGATGACCCAGCCCAAAACCACAATGCCGTAGCAAATTTTAAGATGAATTCAACTTACGGTGAAACTGAACGAACCTTCAGAGTCTGATGCAATGTGTGAAGGTAAAATTAGAAACTTGATCCAAAAAGAACACATTATTTGCATACTAGTGATCAATATCAGTTTAAACCTATTTAATTGTTCTTAATGACAGTTGTGATTCCGGGTTTGCCATATGCAGGACAAGCAGTTGCACATTTTTGCTGTCGTGCACATCATGGTTTGACATGCAAAGCTCCACGGGGAAGATTGTTTTGCATTTTCTCAACGGTGTTCATGTTTTAGTGTTAAGTGGAGTCAGACTGCCATCTGGCGGTGGACGTTAAAAACTCACACTATAATAAGAAACATATGGGTGCCACTTTACAACAAGGCTCCACTTAGAGATGGATAATAAATAGTTCATTGATGTGTTACTAATTCATCTCTAAACACTTATTATTATGCACTAATTAAGACTGACAAGCAGACAAAATCTACCAGTTTCTTGCCAAATAGTGATCCTGACCTGGTTGCAGAGACTATAAACTCGTTTTCCATTTTTTTTTTATTTCTCTCATGTTTTAAAGCCTTCTGTAATCTAATCTGCAGAGCCACACTTTCATTTAATCTGTGCATGAGAGAATTTTAACAGAGTCAGGCACATTTAAGGACACCCTGCCACATTTAGCCGTAACCAGTCCAGATGACCGAACCGGGCACTAGAGTGCTTCCATATGCACCAGCCACATTCAATAAACCTTTTCACCCGTTTTTTTCCCCCTCTCCTCCATCTTCTGGTCAGCTTCGGCATGACTAACGTTAAAACCAGACTCAGATTTGGCGACGGGGTTGATCACGTGTTTCTGAAAAAGAAAGAAAAGGATCAAAAATCCAACGAGTTAAAAAGCCCCAGAGGAGCAGTGACCCTTTTCCCGAAGTCACACCTGCAGCCTGAGATGGAAACAGGCGGCTGGGGTTCACCTCACATTCACCTCTGCATCCAGATGTGTTTTTATTACGCAGCAGCAGAGGACGAGAAACAGGTTCTCTAGTCGGAGCAGACGGTGGTATCGACATCTTTACCCTGTAGATGGGAGGAGAAACTTCCTTTCTTTCTTTCTTATTTTTTCCAGATCTCTCAACCTCCAGTCGATCATCTTCATCCTCTGGTGAGAGAAAAGGTCCACAGCAGCCGGAGGAGATTTGTTGATGTGTTAAAAACTCATTAAGTGGGAAAAAAAATCATGAAGCAGGCCAACTCGCTCAACACATTATTATTTTTTTGTTGTTGTTCAAAGGTGGTTCTTGTTGAAAGCAGTTCTGAATGATTTCATGAGAAACTTGAGCAAAGATATAAAACCTTCAGATGTCTCCATCCCAGCGCTGCTCACCGGGGCTGGGAGGGAATTACAAACCCATCAGTCCAGATCAGACCTGGACTCTTTCTACAACTTGCCTCAGCCGTCATGTCACTGGAATTTCACATAACAGACCAACAAACTGAGCCATAATTGTGACGTGGAAATGAGATGATGGGAACGTGATTTTGTTAAAATAAATCGCAAATAAAAATCTGAACAAAAAGGTGGCGAGTCGTTGTGTTTATCTGGTTGAGTCCAAGCTTTCCGAAAACAGCAAAAATGGCTCCAACTCACTCAGATTGAATGAAGAGCATCTGAGGACGCACATTTTTAAAAGCTTTTCCTCAAATCTCAACTGGACTTACATTTGGACTTTGTCTAGGCCATGATACGCTGAGCTCTAAACCGGTTACTAATAGCTGTCGCTGTAAATGTGCTACACAACTAAACTTGATTGATTGATTGATTGATTGATTGATTGATTGATTGATTGATTGATTGATTGATTGATTGATTGATTGATTGATCAGCTGTGACCAGCTTTCCTCCCCCTGCTGAAGACAAACTACCCAATTACACTATTTTTTCTGTTTGTTCACTAATGACCTCCAGCAAACATCATCTGTATTAAACTTACACAGTGGACTCTACTTGTCAACCGGGTCTCTTCTAGTATCAGTGTTGGCCGCAGTTTATTTAGGCTGCCAGGAAAAAAACGGGGGATCAATACAAAATGTAATGCTTTGCGAGTTTGTCATCTGACAAAATGTGGGAAAGTCCAAGAGTTATGAATACATTTGCACGCTACACTTCACTCTACACTTTGCGCAGATGTGCAAAGGATGACAGAGCAGGATGGAGCGCAGACAAATGTCCGCTCTGGGAAAAAACCCACAATCCAAATCCAAAGTCGTTTTTCTTCATTTGATTTGAAGGTCGTTACAGGGAGAGGAAGGAAGCATGAAGTCGTCTCATGCATGTGAGAGAGAGAGACACAGAGAGAGAGAGAGAGAGAGAGAGAGAGAGAGAGAGAGAGAGGAGGCCCAGCAGTCACGCCTGTTTACTCCTCCGCGTCCATCGAGCTGATGCCCGCAGTCGGACCGCGGGCCAATGACCTCACACACCACTAGTCAGCGCCTATAGTGGGGCTGGTGGGGGGTTGACGGGGGGGGGGGGGGTTACGCCCGGGGGAGGTGCAGAAAGGCTGGAAATGAGAACAAGCAGGGTGGAGTTTGGTCATCCATGTGGTGAACTGGCGGTTCACCACGGCTTTGTCTCTCCCGCCATAAATTGTGGCCTCCTCCTCTGCAAAAAGAAAAACTTCATCCTGTTTTATTCCAGATGTGGACAATGTGGGCCACAAACGGACAGCTTCTCATACCCGCTCTGTTAAAAGGTGAGTCTGTCACAGCAAAGTGTCTTAGCTTAATGATTTCATCAGTAGGTTCTCATCTGTGTCTGATGGGTGAGCAACCATCAAGATCATCTATGCCTCGGCTACTTAATGAGAGCCAGGTTCTAAAATAGGAAGTAGAGTGTCTACCCAAAAGTTGTACTCAAGTAAGAGTAGCACTACTTCAATGTATTTTTACCCAAGTAAAAGTAAAAAGTAGCAAAACAAAATTACTCAAAAGTATCTGGTATAAAAGAAAAAAACGACTCAAGTACTGAGGAACTGATAAAAGAAATATATTAACATTTAAAAATTACATAATCAGATGGACTAAAATACAAACCTATGTGGAAATTTTGGTATTTTAAAGATCAAAATGAAAATAGTTCATTAATAATAATTACATACTTTTTTCAAATCACTTCCTTTCAATGAAAAACTTATGAAACCAACAAAACTGTAGGTGAGTTTCTAGAAACTTTACTCAAGTAAGAGTAATACTTCATAATAAATTTAATCAAGTAAGAGTAAAAAGTGAAATTTAGTAAAGATACCCTTAAAAGTACATTTTTGTCACCCCAAAAAAGGTCACACAAGTAATTGTAACTGAGTAAATGCAAGTAGTTACTATCCGACTCTGGGCTGCTGCCATGGAAACTCAACTCATCCAGCAAAGGACTCACTGAGAACGACCACAGGAAACATGGCACGCTCCAGCAGCTCCGAGCCAGCCCTCATGCCACCAAACTTTAATTCTGTCTC